>JAAIXJ010000003.1:99778-344340 GCA_013403705.1 Heliconius hermathena
ATATATAGGTGTTTTTGTAATATTATACGCTCATTTAATAAAAGGATAGCTTTAAAGTCTATTGTTTACGTTCATAGAAATTTTTACTTGTAATTTTGTGTTATGAGTTGCGTTTGTGGCCACGTTATAAGAATATAGAGTTACAGTGCCGTGTCAGCACCAGGTGTTGTACATAAACTAGTATGTCCACTTACACTACGTCTTCTTTGTTTAAGTACTTGTAAAACTTTATATGAAGTTTTAATATCGTTCTCTTTAGTACAAGAATCACTTTCCAAGAAAAAGATACGTTATATGACTTATCAGGTTACGTTATAACAATGTTATTAAAACTAACGATAGCTATGTTTTGTAATTTGTATATTATTATGGATCCTTTTTTTTATTATAATATATATTTTATGGAATAAAAACATATATTCTTTTCTATTCTCTTCTTTGATTTTAACATTCCGAATGTGCAAGTTCAGCATCTCTCCAGTGCTACGTAATATGGCGAAAACAAGCAAAGTAAGGTCAAAAAGCCTTTGCCTGTAAAATATTAAAAAAACAATATTTACAATATATACATAGCATAGTTTGTTTAAAATAAATAAACCTTTTCAATTGACAAGAAATTGGTGCGATCAACAAATAACAAACAAAACGAATAATGTCCGATTAAGCAAAGACATCCGATATCTTAATTTTAATAATCGAAAATCAGTTAAGTCTAAATTTAAATGCAATACAAAATTCAAAGATCACTAAATACCCTAAATAATAAGTACCCACTGTACGGAAACATCAACGGAGGAACATTGCCCAATTATTAATACCACTTGGAATATAATATAAAGCGAACACAAACGTCATACGATATTTTGACGAAGACCATGCAAGTAGCGAATAGTTGATGGCAACAAGTTGGAGATTTCCTGTTTCGCCACCCATCTGCGTACACATCGCTTAAAAATATCGCATTTCTTTTTGTATACAGCCATTGAAAGCCGCGGATGTTTCTTCGGACGATTTCGGGGTGCCTCTTTGTATTGAACCGCACAGATATTGAATCACAGGCCAATTAATGATTATAAGGACTATGGGCGTGCTGCCAGTTCCGACCGGAAAATACAAACAGACAATAGGTAATACGATATACAGCCACCTGTTCTACAAATATACTAAATTTGTATGTGAATATTTGTTTTATATTTAAGTTTTTATTTTTATTCTCAGGATATGATTTTCATCTCCGTTTGTAAATACAAATGGGGAGATGTTACACAACAACGCTTGTTTGAACCTTTCAGCTTTCAGTGCGAGATCGTAATTCGCTCTGATACAAGATGGCGCTGAATTTGTATTTTATTTGTCGTAGCTATTATTATAGATTGGTGACGTTAAAAAGTTATTTTTAACGTAAAATATATAAATATTAAAGTTGCAGATTTTTTTAATTTTAAGATGAATACATATATAATTGTCATTCTGAACTAATTATAATATTTTAGACACGGTCGTAGCGTAGTTGAATATTTGAGGCAATACTTAATATCTATAGTTTCAAATTCGTTGAATAGGATTGATACATATGCACATATAAGATTATATACTAAGATTATATTACTCAGGCCGACTTGAGTACCGGTCGTGGCGCAGGGGCACAAAGTGTGAGTGTAAACGCCACTGGTTGTGGGTTCGATCCCCACTCGATCAAATGAAATATTTATTTAAATTAATTTTTCCATTTCGCTCTGGTGTCGAGGCAAAGCGCGGCGTTGGGTTCCGCCACTCAACTCACAATGCCTCCAGAATTCGGAGGAAAGTGGGGAACGGAGTTTAAAAAAATATTACTCATCTGAAAAAATATATATATCTATATATTTTTACTTTTTTTAAATATATATATCTATATATTTTTACACTTTGAGACCGTCGTGACGGAGGGGCACAAGCGTGCGATTGTAAACACACCGGTTGTGAATTTGATTTCGCATTTTCTGGAAGAGACTCTGGTAAAAAGGCGATAATGCATAAAAAAATATTACTTTGGTTTTTACTAAAATTCCATTTTGATTTGTTTTGACGACTACTTAAAGCTAACATTGTTTCAGATTATTCTATTAATAGCGACACATTAACTATACAAACGTTAGCGGCACCAAATACAGTAATTGCAAATTGATAATTGCAATAACCAAATAAACTAAGTCGCGTCAAACGGACCACTTGTTATGGCTAATAATTTATATGGGAGATGACATTTAATATCTCAGTTATTTATAACTGTAATAAAATAATGGAGTCTCAGCCTGTATATTACACTGTTTTAAAGTTATAAAATATTTTAACGATAAATTTATTAGTAGTTTTATAATAAAAATAATAAAACTCATTTTTTATAGATTGTGATTTTAATTACTGCTTTAATTTCCGGTTTGAAAGATTGTTTTGTAGGGCGAAATTCTAGAAATCTTAAAAAAATGTTTCTTAAAACGATATCGTTTTAAAAAGTATTATTATTTCACATTTTATATACTTTATATTCAAAAGAATTCTCTATTCAAAAGAATATTTATTTATGCTTTATAAGTCTTCCTATTTAGTTAAGCATATAGCTAAGTTTAATAAAAATATGGCGTTATAGCACAGTTGCCATGTGTATAACTGAACGCATTGGATGTGGGTAAATAATACTTAAATAAGTAAATAAAATGCACTTAGGGGAATAGTAAATCCCATTTGGGGTAAATTGAATTGCGGCGTTAGGTTTTGACATCCGGGCACACTTCGGCTTTTTAAATAGGCGAAAAATTATGTGGGGAACGGAGTGTCTTAACACTAGGTTCCCTCTGCCTACCCTGCTGTGTGCGGGATACAGCGTGAAGCTGATTATTTGATTTGTTTTTTAAAAATTACGAACGTTATATAAATCTGCCTATGCCTAGAACAAGACACGTGGAAGAAAATTAAAGATTTTACCTCCACACACTAAGGAAATTTGCATTCAATATTGAGATATAAAACACAAAATTTATACGTACCTTATCAATAATAAGGCTCTAAACTAACAACTGATAACCTCTCCAAGCGTAAAGGTGTACAAAAGCGTGTTTAATTTGCATATATATAACTTGTATATATATAAAAATGTATCAGGTGATAAAATTATATGAATATAACATTTTAGATACAAAACAAAATGTGAGCTTTAACTGTTTTGATCTTATAAGCTGTGTTGAATACGCTCTAAAGAATTATAAGTTATTATAAGGTGAAATGTTTTAAAATTCACTCCGGGTGACCAACTGAGCGAGCAGTGGACTATCATCAAACAGGATTTTGAGGCTCACTGTCGGACTAAAGCTCTGATTACACCAGCGTTTGCCGCGTCGGCTAATCTTATATGTACGTGCGTTTTGATTGCGCAGCTTTTATATGTATGTATGTATGTAATCCTGTATTTTTGTATAGATGCTAGTTTTTATTTACAATATTTACTGGTAAATGTATAACATTTTTTTTCTTCAGAAATAAAAAGAAATGAGGCCAGTCACAGGCGGTTGCCTATGAAGGCGACACAGTGTGAGTTTGATCTCCAGCTCGAGAAAATGAAATATTTAATGTTTTCATTTCTTCGTTATGGCAAAGCACGGTATAGAGTTTCGCCACTCAACACGCAATGCCTTCAGAATAAGGCGGACAGTGAGAAGCGGAGCGTCTTAACACTATGTGTACCCTGCTACATGTGTAATACTGAAAAATTACAAAAAAAAATCTTAAAATTAATGAATTCTGAATGTGAAAAGGAACTGAAAGTTATTTCGTTAGATTTCAGGAATACAGCGAGATCCACCGTAATCATAAATGACGATGATATAAAGACATATCTTATAACGACAACAATTTTATACTACTATGTTTATAAAAAAATATATTGAATATAAAAATGGTTATTAAAATAATAGTTAGACCAGTGTAGAACATGAATTATTCTAGTAATATATATTCTCGAACTAACTCAGTACTAAATTTTAAATAAAGCATTTACACCCAACGCTAGCGTGATAGGAAGATAAAACGTCCGTTTAGTCCCATAACATATTGAAATTTATACTTTTAATTTGTTCTAAGCTAATAAATATTTGTGTTACAAATGTGACATATTTGCATTTCAATCCATGTTTAACTTGTAAATTACCCTAGTCCCGTGAGTTATACATATAACTTTGGATTACTGCGCTTATTAAATTAAATTATAATTTTACGACGCGCGGCCGATTTTACTTATTGATTTGACATTTAAATAAATATACGAAGATTATGAAAAAAAAAATACTTGTCGGTTCATTAACCCGAAATGAGGCTTGACTTCCGATACTCAGAATCATTATCTAGCTCGAGAGGCTTAAACATGTTATATTATTAATATTTCAATTACATTTTGTTATAACTATTCTACATTAAAGCGTAAATATATATTACATCCCGGAACAACAAAGGCTTATTAGAACAAACCCTATTTGTTATATTATCTATCTATTACATTAAATTTAATGATGGAGTCTCATATCGCAGTAATAGTAATAATTTAATATTTATTAATATAGAATATTTTAATAGCAAGGACCTTTTAATTACGATCATATTACTTCAGTTATTCGTGTAATAAAGTCCAGAACTGTCTAAGCTCACCCACGGCCTACAAGCAAAGGGACATGCGAGGCTGTGATAAATAACTGAAACGTTTATGAGGACATAAAGCGGTGTGGTCATTTTGCATTGTGATGCGTTGCGTTGCGGCCACTATAAAACAAAGCATTGGAGTTTCGCGCCACGTTGTGACGGACCGAAACGGTGTGAGCGTGCGGTGCTGGCTTTCAACTGTTTCATTAGTGTACTAGCGACCCGGCCGCGGCTTCGTCTGCTTGTACAAATAAATTATTTATTTATTTTTATTTTTTAGTCAGTTTATTGCTGTATCCCGCATACATATATAGTAGGCTAGGCAGGGAATCTAGAGTTAACACTTCGTTCGCCATTTTCCACCAAATTTTCAAGGCAATACGTATTGAGTGGCGGAACGTAATGGCGCGCTTTGCCATGTTACCAGTGCGAATAAACGAAAATATTAATAAATAATTTTTAATTCTCCCAAATGGGAATCGAACCCACAATCGTCGGGCCTTTCACATATTTGTGCCACTGCAAATTATTTATTTTATAATGTGAATTTCTTGCATGTTCCAATGTTTTCAACATGTATTTATGGCCATGGCTTGGGTTATATTATCGAAATTTCCATAAGATTTTTTTTAAATTTTGATTCCGGAATCGTTTCATTAGTCTTCGGGCTTATACTTTATAAAAATATAATAACCTCTCGTCGTATGGAACTTAGAGGAAAAAGTTAGAGGGTGTAGCCGTGTAAAGTCGGAGTGTGTCAAATCAATGAAGTGGCTTAGGCGTGAAATAGTAACAGACAGACAGGCAGGCCGACAGACAGAATTACTTTCGTATTTTAATATTAGTAGGCATGTATAAAATTTTATACAGTTTTATACATTTATTTATATATTTTGTAGTTATTAATATGTACTTATACAATGTCATCATATACAGCCTTATTTTGAAACGTCAAGAGTTCTTTAAAGGCTCGCGATGGTGTCAGGTTCAAGCACATACATGTAAAAACTTAAAATGAAAATGTTAAAAATGTTTTTTTGTGTACTTATATAAATATTACGACATATTTCTTTATATAAATCGTCTTCAAACAATTTAGTTAGAAAATAATATAATACATTGAATTATATGTCATTACAAGTGAAGTGTCAGAATAAAATCTGTACTGCTCTAGATACTATAGTCGTAGCTGAGCACAGTTTAACGGTCCCCGGGTAAGCTAAGTTAACTTGACTTTAGCGGTCAGATGGAAGTTATGCGTTCAATGTGTTTTATGTACATACGAGAAAAAATATTTTCTATTAGGTACAGTTTAGGAATTTATATAATGTTTTATTATTTAAAAAAATAATAAATAATTCATTATTTTTCAACACGTTACCTAGTATTTAAAAATACAATGTTTACAAAAAATTCTAAAAGTAACACAAACAGAAAACATATATTTAATAATTAAGTAAAAACCAATTTGTAAATTCGTTGTAAGCACACTGTACGCGTCCTTTCCCGCGCTATCGAACTCAAAGCCGCCGCCATGTTTGCATTTCGATCTGCGAGCAACCTGTGTTTAAGTTGACTCGGGAATTATATCGCAGCTATTAGTGTAATAACTGGTTGGCTCAATGGTTTTTCTTGTTTCATACTGGACCATGTGCTCCGTATGCATTCAATCTCCCCGGTCGATTACGAGAACGGCCTCCATTGTCTTCCCCTGAAAATATAGATTGTGCTATCATTTTATTGTGTTCTTCACGACGGTATTTGGTAATTATAATGTTAATCTGTTTTGAAAATTGAAAATGTTATCTTTAGTAAAATTACGAATATTACTTGCTTGAAAGTATTAAACCTAACATAAGAAGGTTAAAATAATTAAAACAAAAGCTATATTATTATACTGTCCACTTAAAACAAAATATATAGAATTCACATAATTTTTGAAGCGTCGAGAAACATTAACGAATGATGACTATATAATCGCGGAACATATTATTCTAAAACCACTTGCACTATATCATAATTATGCGGCTAATGCACGTGGGTTCTGAAAGATTTGCGTTCGTACGTACGGTTAGTTCGTGATATAATGTAGTAGTTACATACATACATACAGACATACATTCGTATCGTAAATATTGATTGTGCATTCACATTGTACATGTGCAAGTAATATGCACACAAACAGGCGCATGTAATTGCATGTGCCGAACGCAGCTTTTACACAACTAGTTGCAATACTACCAAACGCGGACCAATTCAAGATTAAACAATTTTAAATCTTATTTTTATAGTAATAAGAGTCGGTAGCTGTAAAAATATGTAGAGCTGTCCGACGGAATGCTGAGAGACATTAATGTCTATTTATTGTACGCGTCCTGTAATGTTTTTATCTGTTTTCGAACGATTTGATGTGATGTTTAGAATTAGAATATAAGGAAACAAGCGCTTTATGTTAAAAGAGACATTTTAATTTTGTTTTTTGTTTATTTAAGCAATTCATTATAGATTAAGTGGTGCGTTTTGAATCTTTTATGGTCCTTAGAAAAGTGATTCCAAATATAGAAATATATTCCATTATTGATGAGCTTCATAGACGTTAGTATTATTTTTATTATTATTTATATTTCTTGCTTAAAAAACGTTGCTAGGACAAAAAAGATTTATTCTAAAAGACACTAGTTTAAATTTTATAACGATTATCTATTAAAAATAAAGACAACTCATCTCCTTCGCTTTTTATTTAAAAAAAGGAAAAATATTTAACTTATTAAAGCCAACTTATTGTTTTGCAAAGTACCTGCAGCTGTCTATCTATTAATACATTATAAATACAGGTTATGTTTATTGAAGTATCCTTAATTATAAAGCCGCTATAGTCGATAATGGAAGACAAGCATGAAGTCTATTTTACATATTTTCGTAATGATCTATCTCATTATTTAGTTTAACCATCTAAAACTATTTTATAAAATGGTTCTTAATTCATTTTATTGTTCTGCAATATAGTTTTTTTATAATAAAAATATATTTTTAGTTTTGATTTTCGCTTATGACAAATATTCCTACTGTATATGTCATGGGTTCTTCGTGGGTTTAAAATAAAAAGCGAAGTACCAGTACCATCTATCTGAGTTGTCTTTATTTTTAATAGGTAATTCTTATAAAATATAAACTAGTGTAGTGTATCTATCTACCTTTGGGAGTTATGTTTATTATATTTTTATATCCTCTCATTAATTTGAAATCTTGAGTATATAAAATACAAATATTATAAAAAACCAAATACTAATAAAATATCAAAATCACTCATCCGTCTCATATATGTAACATGCTAAAAAAGTTACTCAAAGGTTGAACTTGAAAGTCAAAGTTATTGTTTTTATTTATTTTTCTAGTTAACAATAAGTGGTATAAAATATATATAGACATTTTTTGTAAATAATGTTATGATTTATTACTATCTATAAGATTACTAACTATAAGAGAAAAAAAACTGAAAACTTTGCCCTTCGACCTTGAATAACATTTGTAGCATATAGGATGGATGCGATGGGGACTGGTAGTATTTTGTTTGTAACGGTATACCGAAGTTCTCTATGAAAATACAACTCTGTGGAAATTTTTGTTAACTGAAATGTTTATTTTGACCAGACCAGTAGTATTCTTTTTCTTTTGTCAATGCAGTTTATTTTTGTTTTATGTTGTTAACTGGTTACTATAAACTCGTATCACTTGAACAATAATTGAATAATTTAGCATGTTTCAAGTGCTATTTTCATTGTGCTTATACTTGACTTATTTATTTATATGTGAATTTAAAAGATTTTTTTTAAACTTTCATCTATAATAAGTAAATATCTACTTTAGATTCGTTTGCGTTCGAAGTGAGTTTAGTAGCAAATGCTTTAGAAATCTATTATTTTTAATGTAAACATATTTTTATAATCACAAGACTTTAATTTAACTAAATTATTTTATTGATTTTGTTATAATATGCATATATTTATAGTTAACAGAGGATATTTCATAATATTTTACATTATTATTTTTACTTCTTTATAATATATCTAATAATATATAACACTATAAAGGAAAAGTAACAAACATTGTTTCCGTTTCGACATTGAATGTCATACTTTTAAAAATGTATTTTGTTTGTTTATTTTCCTACAAAAGAAAATATCAACCTTAGAAATTTTCGTAGAATCATTATTTGTTTATTCACACCAAAAGAACGTCTGTCTTATTATACTTGTCATCTAAAAACAGAATGTCTTTGATCAGTGCGTATTCTAAGGAAGAGTAATTATTTTCATATATGAATCGTCGCCTTTAAAATAATGGTTAGTGCGATGTTAGCGTTTTGAATGTTGCTTTGCCAATTAGCGCCATGTTCTCGTATCGCATACTTTAAATTCTGTATATGTTATTTATTTCAACATGCATTAAAGTGAATTATTTAAAGCTATGATATGATAATAATATAATTTATATGTACTACTTAAAGGTTCTATTTTTGCGTATAAGTTATATAAAATAACCGTTTACATAAAGTCTTGTCGCTACGATACGATGCATACCTAATAATACGTTTTGATTTATTATAACTGCGTTATAATATTGTGAGCACAGGAATGTAGTTTCAATCTCCGTCTTTTGTCTCAATTAAATGAAGTGTTCCCGTCTTTCACTGGCCGATGACTTGCGATTGAATCTGAGAGATGACAACCTTTGACGGGCCCTAATTGATCCTGAATGAATCTTCACAAAGTGGGCCATGTCATAACGCTCGGTTGGGAACGGTTGTTTTTATATTACGTTTTTGTTAAAATGCTTTCAATATTTTAATTAACATACTTATGTATAATTAAATTTATGTTAATAATATTTTTTGTATAACTCATCTTTACATGTTATTCAGAAGCATAAGGAAACATATTTAAGTCGGATATTTAAAAAAAAAAAAACATAATTGACAAGTAGATAGACTATAATGATTCTAATTTTTGAATGCCATCAGTACAAGTCCAATTGTCGAGTAACAAAGCTTAATGCGGCTGAACGTGCAGGAAGCGATTACACTTTTCGGAGGTGTCTCGAGACTGTTTTAAATCCATTACCCTCAGATGTCGCACGGCAATTTTCCAGTAGCTGGCCGCGGCCACACACAGTCTTGTGTCTAAAGAGCTAATAACTATTATCCGGAACAGTTGAGCGCGGTGCGTCAGTGAAAATTATGATTAATATCTGTTTAGCTAACGGTATCTAAGAGCGTCTCATCTGAAACGGCCGGAGTCTCGCGCTCGCGCTTTCTGCGTCGACTATTATTTTATCTATTGAATTGGTTAAAGGGCAACAATTAAGAGATGTATATCTCCACTGAGATGATGAACGGGTAGCAGACACTCGAATTTCTACTTTCGTTTACGGAATTTCTTTGTTGTGAGCTATAGCTACGTCGCTTTATCTCGGTATCTCGGACAACTTACTAGTTAACTCTGAAGGCGATTGGTTAAAATATTTTGATAGATGCTGATAATTTAATTTTAACTTTTACTTCGGGATACGACATCTCTATTCTTTGCTTTTGATAATAGATTACAGTGGAATGTTATTTTTACTGTAGGCATATGAATACATTTGAAGTAAATACTTGCATGATAAGAGAAATCTTTGGATCATATGATTTATCCCAATTATCAATATTAGATTTTGCTATCTTGACGTGTCTAAAAATTGACCGATAACATAGAAAATATCAATTTGTGTGTCACTACTGTCTATTTGTGTACTTTTTCGCCTATTCAATACTTACAAATATAATATGGCATATAAAACATTTTGATGAATCCAATTAGTACTATGGTAGGATTGGCTATGTAACGTTTAAATAAAACAAATCTAAAAAATTAGCTTCACGCTGTATCCCGCACACAGCAGGTTAGGCAGATGGGAACCTAGTGTTAAGACACTCCATTCCCACTTTCTGCCAAATAAATCTAGTTTCCTATTATTTTCTACACAATTGAATAATAAAAAATAATCGCTAACTTATGCCTTGCTTGTTTTGTTACTAGTTACTAGATCGATGGAATTACAATAATTTCCCCCCTTCCACGAGTGGAAATTGAATTCGTAACCTTCGTCGTGGCGGTCTCTAATTTTTATTTGTAATTGACCTCTACTATTTATTTGTTTGCTATACATAATTGTAAAGTCCACTTACGTTTACTCTTGCTAATATCTAGATGAATATACCGAGGTATGTTATTATATAAAACTTCACATCTAAAGCAATTCAGTTCCGTTAAATAAAATCGAGAATGAAGAGCGAATCTCTCATTGAATAATGTCGTAACTCTTTACTTTATTTTATTATATTGTATCTTACACTTGAAGTACGTAAAGATAATAATCGTATGAAGTGCTATAAAGTTATTACTTTCATTAGTAATAGACAACCAATAAAACAAGGAAGTCCCTATAACTGCGTACATAAGGGTTACAATTCATTTAAGTTTGTTAGTCTGATGGTACCTTGGGAACCCGGTCCCGCGCTAGGCGGCTTGGTGCACTGACAGCCCTCTATTTAATAATAGCTCTCCGCAGATTATCTTGAGCGTCCGCCCTAAGCGAGTTGGTAGCTGTCCGCCGTCATTATGCAATTGAAACTTAGTGAATTATTACGCACGATAATAATCTACATAAATAAATAAATGCAACCCGCGCGCCGCTCTCTGGGCGGGATCTAGAAACTCTTTCTTGCAGGATGCTGTAGGTAATCGTTTTACCTGAATGCGCTATTAAATTGTTAGATAAGATTTATGGTAACGGAGCCGAACGGATTAAATGTCTTCTTTAAGAAAGCTGCCACACCGTTGACTACATAAGTGGCAATGTTGATTTATTTTGATAGCTTGATGTGTTTGATTATATTATTTATCGTCGGTCAATACTTTATAGACTTTACAATTTAAACATCTATAAATTAATTAATTTTTATTATTCCAAAATATAGACTAAACTTGCAAAACTGCTACGAAGAAAGAAAATTATGAAACCACATAGGAATAGCATTGAACAAAACTCATCTCGTAAACATATATTATCGAGGAACAAAACAAACACGTTGTAGTCACGGCACGGCTGAGAAATGACGGCGCGCACGCACGTCCGTCAAGAGACGCGTCGAGTGTCCTTCACTCGTACGTCAGTGGTACGAGAGCCAGTGACTATCGCGGTTTGACAAAGTTGACTGATTGCGAAGCCTGTTCTATTAACTACTTCATCAAACAACTGACTGTAATTACCAACAAATTTTTAATTATTTTAATCATTTCGTTTCGAGATTTCATTGAATAAGCGAAGGTAGGCCGCTAATGGGCTGCGGAATTCATTTCTTAGAAAAAATATCGGGTTTGAGATTGAATTTCTCATAAGTCTGATCTTATCACTTGTATATTAATATTAAAATTTTGATTGAAATTAATATTTGATACATCCTTGTTTTTGCAAGGCATGACTAATTGACAAGAGGAGGAAATCTAGTGCCAAGATACTCCGTTTTCCCCTACGAATCCATTCGAAACACTTTTAACCAGATAAGGCAAACGAAAATATAACAAATAGTGGGAACTGTAGCCTCCACTAATGCGTTTATGTTCAGATATGGTTCCAAATTTGCCTCGTTGTCTTTTCAGTTTTCATAATATAAAACAATCATATCATAACAACCAATTTATAAACATTAATTACTTTTAGGTTTATAAATTGGTTATTAGTCAACCATTCGTGGCGAAGGGCCACAAAGTGTGATTGAAAAATCGACTGGTTGTGGGTTCGATCCCCACTCGAGGAGATGAAATATTTACTTAAATTTATATTTCCATTTCTTCACTCTGGTGTCATCTTCACTCATCACGCAATGCCTCCAGAATTCAGCAGAAAGTGGGGTACGGAGTGTCTTAACACAAGGTTACCTCTGCCTACCCTGTGCGGGATACAGCGTGAAGAAGATTTATTTGATTTAATTATTCTAAACTATATTTTTAAGACAACTATTCCATATAATGATACATTTTTTATTTAAAAGAAATTGTTTTATCTCAATAGTTTTATCTAGTGAAACATAAGTTGATCTTGCCGTACTCTGCAGTAAGCACACCCATATAAAATAGAAGTCAGGATTAAGAGGACTCTAGGGCTGAATTTAACTGCTTGTAGTAACTTAATGTATGCACTGTTAGGGGAAAATGCTATACTCTTGTAACAAAAAGTAGTTTGTTCCTTATTTATTATATCTGTAATCTTACTATGATTTTTTTTAAATTGAATAAATATCATTCCGAATTCAGCTCGACAATGATATTTTTTAAGATCTATTATGATAAAAAAAATATACAATACATATGTACATATACACTTTTTCTTAACATCGTGTTGATGGTAGAAGTCAGAGGAATACGCGATAGTGTCCTCTATCAAGTTTATTATGAGTATTAATAGAGATGAATTTAATATTAATTATGAGTAGGATACCAGGAAAGGATTAATCCTAGAGGGTTCAAGGTGATCAATTATTCTATAAGGTTATATCTCTTAGTGGTAATAGTTGCCACCGAGATCGGTATATAGAAATATTTAAATTTATACAGAACCAGAGCTACTATTAATTGGTTTACGTATAATTGATCGAGTATCTTACCAACTAAAATATAGAGAAAATAAGAAAGCTAGTAGTAGTAGCTTAAATCAGCGAAAGCTAACTACAATAATCTTTTAATAGTGGTTGAATACAGTTTTGATATTCTTATTAAGAAAAAAATATTGGAAGTAAGAGAATGGGATGCCACCCAACCTAACGCCTACACTCATAGACTAAAAGGTCAATAAAATGTTAGAATGTACACACGTGTAATTAGAGTATTTCGAAGTATCCGTCGAAGTTAACGCTAAGCAAATATAAGCTGGTAAAGCTTATATAAAGGTCGATTTATATCTGTATTCTAGGAAATATGGCTGCAATTATATAATATATAAAAAATGTGACTGCAAACAATGCATTATATGGGCCAATCTTCCGCGGGCGTTTACCGTGAAATTGAGGAAGTTTTAAAATCGTAGTTTTTTTTAGTTCCTTTCCAAATATGGATAAATTATAGTTTCATTATCAAAAGTGTATATATCATGTTTGATCAATACCTATTCTTTATCATTTAAGGATACTGTAATTGAGTATTTTGCTAACCAACTTTAATTTAATTTAGTACATACGTGTTGCAAATTTTATATATTCAAAATGTTTCTCAAAGATTTTTTTCCGCCAACTTTTATAATTAAGTATAAGAAATAATTTAAAATAAAAGAGACTATAGCATTGTGCAACAGAAACAGACAATCTTTTTAGCAGAGTGGTAAGGCCATCGTTGTGCTGTGGTAAAGGGCTTAAATATTGTCCAATGGTTGTGAGTTCATCTCCAATCGCTATTTACGTCTACGTAAACCGAATACTAAAAAAAAACGTCCACATGCCCTATAATTATCTAGTCAGCCTATCCAATAAGGGAATGAAACTTTAATTAATATCCAACGTTCGGTATTAACTTGTGTGGCATCAACAAACACAACTCACGCTCAATGAAGTCGTGGCGGTCACTTTAAAACCATGAACTTAATTACTAATCACTGTAAGCAAACATTCAATTTACGAGGCGGGCTAATTGCGTTGCCCGTAGCTTTGTAAAAAGTTGGCAGAAACCGTATCTTAAACTTATTTCTTAATTATAGTCCGATTCATAGCGGCGTCGCGAGGTTCGTGCCAGAACAGTTGATGCTATGCTTTGAATGACTCCATTGTTTTGATTCCTTATTACCAAGTGTTAAAGTTCAAATTACAATATCATTTTTAGTACAACCATAGTCTTGGCAAATAGTATCTCCGATAATTACACGCTTGAGAGGTTATCAGCCTCATATTATAGTTTAGGCTTTCCTTATCTAAAATCTGCACTATTTCATTATTGAAATTTAAAACAAAACAAATTATTGCTTCGCGTTAAACAGATTTATTTTGATTTGGACTATTTGTTTTTAGCGCCGTAAACTATAATTTAAGTTATCTTGTTTATTGAGTGTTATTAATCTATATATACTTAACTTAAAAATGTTTGAAGCATAAAAACGATAGAGAAAAAATAGATATTGCAAATGAAACAAACTTAGTGATATCAAAATCATTGTAAATTATTATTTTTGAACTTAAATTTGATATAAAACTAAAGCAAAACCATATACATTTAGAATTGCATATGGTTTTGCTTTAGTACAATATCCGACGAAACGGCGGGTCCACAGACAAATGAAACGTACTGTCCTCAGACGGAATTAAGCTGACCAACACTGTCTAATTTGAAAAAGCCAGACGTATAAATTTTGCTCTAATCCCACAATTGTGTGAGGAAAATTGGACGCAATTTGGTACGCACTCATTCGCCCTTTCGGAGGCGAATCGCCGTATATTGTGGAATGAGTGTAGGGCGAAGTAAAGGCTATTTTGTATGGATATGTTTTGTTAAACGCGCCATATATTCTGTTTAACGTAGGAAAAAGGTATATAATGTTATTTAAAATTTTAACTTGGCTATTGTATAAAATTTAAATGTTCTTTGATTTGGAATTTAATTATATTTGTACGAAATTTATAAACACTTAATGAAAATATAAATATTGTTGGTAGTTAGTACTGTTATTTTATAATTCAAATTTAATTTACACTTTTTACTCGACCTTAGCACGACTTTATCCATGCACTTAAATATATTTAAATGTACTGTAATCTATTCAACTTAACAAATGGCGGAATGTTTACAATCGTTAGTTTTATTGCTTCAATCAAAGACTAATTATAAATAATTAAGAGTTTAAGAATACAAATATTTCGTTTTCTTAAATGTAACGATATGTTAATAATATTTTATTTCCTAATAAACGTTGCTTTGCATGTCCTCTGTCTTCCTCATAATACGTACACTGGAATTCGATATACTTATTCACGCTTCACTTGACTTTTCTCACTTACTGTCTACACAATGGCGTGATAAAAGCGATAAGATATGCTGTTACCATTATGTTCAAATTGCCTTTTAATAAATACTCGATATTTTTTATAAAGAATGGTAAAAAGTCTCTTTCAATAAATGTATAAATATGTATATTTATATTAACAGCCATGACAATGTATGAAATACCTGGAGCATTAAGGCAATGTATGAAATAATATGTTAATAATAATATTACTGTGCATTATATTCTTTGTTCAGGTAATGAATTTAATTCTTAGGGATTGTATAAAATACTAGCTGTTCCACCGGAAATGTGTGGGACAAATAGATCTTGGTCTATATTCTTATATTTGAGTTACAGATTTAGCGGTTTTTAAGGTTAGAAAGATAGATTGCCGAGGTATTGTATAGAATATATCGAATATATCGAATTATACAGAGTGCCGATAATATATGTATGATTATAGTCTTTAGTTAGAAATGTGACTTGAAAAGAAGTAATTTTAATTAAATTATAATATTCCTTTGCACGTGTTCTTGGCAGACGGGATATTTAACATCTAGCGGAAGTCCTGTTATCTTGTTTGGTTTTATTAAAAAAATATTCTTATCTCCATTACTTGACGAGTTTTATATTCTGTAATTGGATCCAGTTTATTAAAGTTATATTAATTAAAAAATATTAAGAATGAGCTACAAATTATGTTTATGTTATGTTAAGTTCATAAGTTAAGTTCATACACATATTTAACTTACCTAAATAAATTTACAGGCTGAAAAGATGTCAAATAAATTAAACTGTGGGACGATATGCGATTGACCATCAATTTAACCGTTTGCTTAATAGCCATAACTTTTTAATGTAATATTTAATATTTATAGTTGATCGTTGAATATTTTTACGATCAATGTACATGCATATATAACAATTACTTCGAACACACTTAATTAATAAGACGAGTTCTTACGCCATTATTTTAATGAAATATTTGGAAATAAAAGAAGCTGCGTCGATTATTTTATATTAAACACGTCAATAGCTTCACAGCAGGGAGGCATAAATTCATACTTACGTCGAATTAATATGATGTTTCTAAGTAGTTTAAAATTTTACGAGAATGTGGGAAAGGCGGAAGTGTATGATAATAATACACTATTAAAAATATAATTATTAATGATTACCAATGTTGTAAAATTTTGTATATGTACATGAATAGAAATAATATCTCAAAATATACAATACAGATAAAACGTGTCAGGATAAAAGTCTAAAGTTCTTGAAGTTATTCCTAGTATTAGAATCTATTTTTAAGTTAATCTTTTATCCCGGATCATAGGGCATTTGTCGCTGTGAAGTCCGTCTGAGTGACAAACAATAAGCCGCGGCCGACATAATACTGTGGCATTCACTACACTCTCGCGGTGTATCTTGGCTACTTCCCCTTAAATGGCTAGCGAAAAGACGTAATTGTGTACTCATAAGCGTATATTACTCGTTCGATAGTCGGTGGAACAGAGCATTGTAATCGATATACAGTTTTGTGTAGTTTTGCACATTGTTCTTGTATTGGTGTCAATAGAATGCTTTACAATACTTAGGACTGGTTATAACAAAGTCGTAAATATAGTCAGTTGATAGTATAAGTAAAAGCAGTTTAGCTTACTAAACTGATTTTACTTTATTACTTTTAACTTTGTTAAGATTCTAGTATTAAGCGATATAAGGAAAGATACATTATTACATTTCTCACTTTCCATCAATATAAAGCAATGAAAATTCCCTCTAATTAAATAATTTTTTTTTCATATGTGTGCATAGGTCTATTGTTATTTGTTATACAACACCAGTTCTTACTGCAGTTCCTTTCTTTCAAAATTTGTCATAATTATGGATATCATTTAGAATAAAACATGTGACTGTAAACGCGACGGTTGTAGTCTCGGCGATTGAAATATTTAATATTTTCAGTTTTTCGCTCTGGTAACGAAGCAAAGCGTGCCGTTGAGTTCCGCTACTCAACTCGCAATGCCTGGAAAATTCGGTTGAGAGTGGGGAACGGAAGTGTCTTAATGAGAACGGAGTGTCTTAACACTGGGCTCTCAGGTTCCCTTTGCCTACCCTGCCACGTTCGGGAATACATCACGACACGCTTGTGACCCTGCGCCACGATTGGCTTCGATTATTCTATTTTTATTTATTTATTTTTAGGCAAGGTTCCCAGATTGGACCTCTTATAGGTCCTCTAATAATGCCACTTTTCTCTGTCCATTGCCATTGGCTTCCAGCAGAGCTGGCGATTATTATAATGTTATCTTTCCTCGGCCTCTTTCAACTTTAACATAAGCAAAATAATTTACTCTACTAAAACAATCATATTTCGTAATAATAACGAAGTTAACTAAATTATAGTTCTATATTACATATCTATAATAGTTATGTTAAATGAAGTATTGCACTCGTTATGTCACAAATACAAATTTGGACATTGATTGATAGAACGAATGGTAAGTAGATTCAAATATTCAAATATTTATTCCAACACCTGCAATGATTACATTACTGAACGAGTTGATGTGTAACGTCGTTTTTTATCTATCAAACTATCAGTTAGTTTGGTGCATAAAAAACAGTTTCGTCGCTACCTCGAGTCGCGTGCAAAGGATCGATTTACATGTTCCCTCTTTGCTACTGTCTTGTTATTTGGAGGCCTTTTTTATACTAATAGCTCTAATAAGTTGATGGCCATACATTCCTTAGGATTTGGATAATTTTCTTAATAATCCTTTATGGGGATTTTGTTGTTTTTTATTAAATTGATGCTTGGGTCCCGAATTTAAATACGTTGCTGAGATGATTGAGAATTGGCTATCGTATATTGTTAATTGTGTTCATATATATTTTTTGTTACCTAATTTTCGAATATACCTATAACGGGAAGGCAAATTAGTAAATCAGCTTCACGCTGTATCCCGCACACAGCAGGGTAGGCAGAGGGAACCTAGTGTTAAGACACTCCGTTCCCCACTTTCTGCCGAATTCTGGAGGCATTGCGTGTTGAGTGGCAGAACTCAACGCAGCAAATTAGTAAGTAAACAATATTCAACTTATCGCAACATTAGCCTGTACTTAGATTTAAATCATAAAATATTTTGATCAAAGATTGCTCTAATTACATTTTCTCCGTTTATCATAGCGTGATACATTATCACAAAGCGCGAGTATTCTCACCAGAAACGCCTTGGAAGTACACGATACGAGGTTCCTAGAAAATGCTATTACTACATAGATTGTATGGGAAAATCTGCCACATTATCAATCTCGGAACGGCGCGTTTACGTAACATTATCTCTTTGTCACCGCTTCATGCATTACGCTGTGGAAATGATGCCGGCGTATAGCTACTTAAGTGGTCCGGAAAGACTTGGTAGTGTCAGCTTACTTGCTTATGTTATGTATTTTGGTTCTTTGAGCTTAATGGAAATAATCTAATTTTGTATGTGCTTCTGTGAAATGGCTTAGCTATAGTACAGTATGTTCTTATATACGTTTTCTTTATCCTTTTGTAAAGGTATGCCGATAATGGCCGGTATATACTTACATATAATATTTAGGCAAAATCAAACAACTACAGATTTTTTAAAATAATAGGTCAACAACTATTTTTGTCAGTTAGTTGAATCAAGCATGTAGCATTGTAAGCTTAAGGAGCTTAGTGTTAGTACATTCCGTTCCCCGTTTTCTGCCAAATTCTGAGGCATTGCGTGTTGAGTGGCGGAACTCAACGTCGCGCTTTGCCGCGATACCAAAACGAAATAATAAAAATAGTTTATGTTTTATAAATCTTCGAGTGGGAATCGAATCCATAAACAGTACATTGTGCTTCTACGCCACGACTGGCCTCAACAACTATACAACACAAAAAGTACCTTAGTTATTTAGCTTTTTAGCTTGGCAATAGCTACTTCACTAATATAATTCTACGTCGTGGCACTTGTTTACAAATCCAGGTTTCCATGTAAATGCATACTAATAGGACAGTTAACAGTATCGCAGCGACAACTTCATTTACTCCGGATAGTGTACAAGGCTTATTGATAGTTAGACATAGATTTCTATTAGTGCAATATACGTTTAATTAAATTTATTGTTACTTCTGTATAGCTGCACCTGTTACGGTCACTGTGTAATTAAGGAGATACGTCGTGATTGGGAATATGTAAATTGACTTATTCTGGATAATTATTAGACATGTTCAATCGAGAAATGCTATATTGCATTGAGTTTAGACAAGTACTGGAAAATTTGCATCTATTACAGTATTTTTTTTGTCTTTACGTCTGTTTCACGTTATATATGATGTTCGGAATTATTGTAAACCTTACGTTTTAGGTGGTGCAACCAATGACTGAATTTTATAAAGTGAGTTCGAAGATTTTTAATTATTTAAATAAAACTATGATGGCCTCGAGTGAGATTGGAATTAACAATTATCAGCTTTAGTTATACGTTAGGATTGGTACTTTGGAAATTAAAAAAAAATGAGATTCAGTTCACACGTTTCCTGCTGCGGTAATTAGATAAATCAAGTGATTGGCTACGAGACCAGAACCTTCGTCGCACGCACCGATTTGTCACAGATTTAGTAGTTCGTGGCTACCGTGCATTACGCCTTTCAGGGTTGACGTTAAACGTTGGTTTAGTTGCCATTATTTAGTATGTTGAATTTACTAAATATTAATGACTTTAGCTAACGTTAGTACTATTCCGAGATTAAATTTTCTTGTAATCTAATTTACAATAAAACATTAATAATGTTTTATCGTTATCGTCTAAAGATACTTCATTGTTGAGTCACTGGTGGTATATCATATCTTTTATTCGCCGAAATGGTAATTAATCAACACTTGCGTTGGACTGCGAAACCTTTCAAGTGTCTGTGAGCAATCAACCTTTCATTTGTCAAGTGTGTGCCAACCCTAACTTCGACCTTGCCTTGGTCGCGGGAACATCGGGACTTCCGTCCTTCATTCATCACGAAATCTATCGAAGATCGAATAGCCAGCGACGTATCGATTACATGGTTTTTTCAAGTCGTATTGTGTAACCATTGAAAACTTGAAATAGTAAGAAACGGTATGTAACGGAAAAAAAATTGTTGCCATAGCGACGAGGTAAAACAAATTATCATTTGCCTTTAAATAAACTACACATATATGTATATATACATATTTTTTATCCTTATACTGACACACACGTTCTGAACTGGCATTAAGCATTATTTATATCTGAGTAAAATATATTAAAACGTCACTACAGTATTGAATGCTTGGCGGGAGGCTCTACCTCGCAATTGGTTTTAATTTTTTCCAACATCAGTATTCTGATTGCAAGTCAGAACTGCCTACGAATAAGTTTTTATTGCGCCTTTCGGCAAGACATCTCATTTTATTATACAACGTTATGAACCATAACATTGCATAGCTCGAGAAACCCTCTCATCCGATACAATATTTTATATTCACTCATTTATTTGTGAAGGGAACTCGTTCCATCTAAATGAATAAAATTGATTGCTTATACAAACTGTGAGCCCAAATACTGAGCCATCAAGTTAAAAAAAGGTCAAGAAAAAGTTTAAGAGCGTGGATCGTGGATCGTGGACGTCAGGCGACGGGTGCGTCGCGGGCGCTCGGGCTCGGCCGACCTTGGGGCCTGGTAAGACAACTCGATTTTGTTATTTGTTTATACACAACACTACCTGTTTACGGGACGCCGCGCGCCGCACGCACACACTGCTCCTCTCTGCCCGGTCGCTCAGGCATTTTACGGCGATTTCGGTAATGGCCACCGATTTATTACGGCCCCGGTATGCCGCCTAAAGTTTTACTGCACAGACGAAATAATGAAAGCGATTATAATCGCTTATTAAAATAAGACACGCGGCCGTGCAACAGTATGTATGTCTGTAACGTACCGTTCGCTTATAACTCGCTTAATTCGATGTAAAAAAAATAATGAATCGTTACAGATTTATTAATTGTACGATCTCATAAAAAGTTTTTTAATATTTAGATATGTTTTTATTTCAACATAAATATGAAGTTATCTTTACAAAGTTTTTACGAGCTCGTGAGACAGTTTATCAAGATAGTTGACGTAATGCGTTCGTAATATGCGTTATGATATCCTGACTGCGAGAGTAACTGGATCCGCTGGGACACTTCGAGAGAGACGGAAGCCGCCTCTGAGCGCCATAAAAATATTTCACCGCAGGGATCGACGCTACCTGATAAGGATACGCAGTCATTTGTAGTAAGTACGACCGTATGCCCGTGAGCCCGTGAGCCCGTGAGCCCGTGGACCGCAGTAACATATATACGATTTATTTTTGAAACATTGTCAGAGTTATCTCTCTAATGTGTTAGGGGACACGTACTGGAGATACGGACTGAGAGAACACCTAAATGCCGGTTTTGTTAAAGTCGGTTATTTGTTTTATACCCATATACTTTATAAAAGATATAAAAAAATGAAAAACTTTTAGTATACATTTGATAGGATAAGCAAAAAATATTTATTGTGCTTAATAAGTACCTTTTGATCTGGTAGTTTTTGCGACCGTAAACACTGCCCCATCGGGAGAGCATCGTGACCTATGCTTAAAATCATGGCTGTGATTAAAGTTCATGATTTAGTTAAGCATTACTGCCCACAGATAAGGCAATGTTGAATTATGTTGTTCAGATAGAACAACTATCTCCAAGTTCTTTCTTGATTTTATGGTGGGGTTAGAGGACAATTAAAAGATCATGTTTCTTATAAGTCGTAAATTATAATTTCTTAATGAAGTTCATAAGATAAAGAATTACTTCATTGACTAGGTAATAGGTACAATAGTAGGATAGAAGATTTAATGTAGATACATACTTTTATTAATGAGCTTAGTGTATATTTTAAGGTGAGTTCGCTTTTTGCGTTCAGTTCTATGGTCTCCAAGGTGGCCCTGTTTTAATTTTATTGATACGAGACAAATACTCACCAGGGTGCTTCTCTATATAGGGTATTTAATTTTTTTTATTTGTTTATATTTTAAAGTTTATATGAATAAACTTTCTAAAAATATAAAGTTAAACTTATAAATAAAAGAAAACTTAACACGCGATTTTACTTTTGTTTAATAAGTCGATGAAGTAATAAATATTTGACTCACACAAAAATCACCTTTTTAGTTCTTACTTGTTAGTAGTTTCTACTTACTTGTTAGTAGTTTCTACTATTTGTACCAAGATGAAACTGCTTACGTTAGTTGAAAAACTGAATTCAATATAAACGAACAGTATGAAAATATGTCTTACAAAGGAATTATTTTATTTTCTCTCGAGCATATTTTTTGAATTCTCCACTGTCGTTTTCTTCTACTATTATAGATATATTGGCTAATGCATTATTTTATTAATACAAAACTTATATTTTATAACATATTTACGTTTTTAAATTATAAATTAGTGCAGGCAAATATAATCTAGTCTTGCGAGTTGTTGCGATCACAAATTGGTGATGTCTGTAATCTATACAGCAACGTACAACTTTTTTACGTTAAATGTATAAATAAAAGTTATATAATTTTTTTAATTGTATGTATTTTAGAGCAAATTGATTAAAGACTTAAGTCGATAGTGATAAAGTTTCACTACATAAATTTTTCATAGGATAAAAATAAATAACGTTCAATATAGACATACAATCTGCCACGCCAGTATATTAATTTCAACTTTATTACATTTATTTACTTATATATCTAAGTCAATTAGAGTAAAACCATGTAAATATGCAAACCGTGCATGCAACCGCTTCTTGCTCAAGACACGTATTATTTTGTAACAAGATTCTAGTATTATTTACACAACGCATATGTTTTAGTCATTATCATACTGCTATGTTGACGAGCAAAAACTATACAAAAACAAAGGGAGGAGTTGCAACATCCTTAATCTAAAATTCTTAGTAACCAAGCTACGGTAGGAGCAAGTGTTGGTTGCGTGACTGCCACGATCCAATCTTAGTGTTGATCCTGACGTTCTCACGACGATCTGATATTTCACTGAACATGCATAAAATGAACTTTTACGTTTTTTAATACAATATGCCAGCCAGGTTAACGTCTTCGTATTTATTTTTTGTATTATGCTAACATTTTAATTACTGTAAGCACTAGCTGTATAACAAGCTCATTTTTAATAAGGCAATCTTAGTGAACTAGCTGACTATAAATAATTGAGGCCAGTCGTGGAGGCAGGGCACAAAGTGTGACTGTAAAAGTGACATGTTGTGGGTTCAATTCGCCCTCGAGTAAATGAAATACTTAATATTTTCATATCTTCGCTTTGGTGTCGGGGTAAAGCGTGGCGTTGATTCGAAAAATGTGGAACGGAGTATGTTAACAAGGTTTCCTCTGTGTACCCTGCTGTGTGCGGGATTCAGCGTGACGGTAAAAAACATTAAACAAAAAATATGCATTTACGAATTGTATGGCATGTGTTTTTCGTCTTGAAAAAAGTACTGGTTACTCATATTCTGTACTGGACATAATTTTTCATAGTTTTTCAATTCTATGTAATTCATGGCTTACGGTTCTCTGTGCGCTCATATATCTAATTATTCTATAAATATACCCATCCAAGTTGTATCCATATTATGTAAAGAATGATTGCGATATTAGTAGTCTGTATCAAACTATTTTACTCACTGTAATTATTCAAAATTATATTACATATTACAACAGTCGTAACGAATAATGTTCCCAAGAATATATTCTTTATCTAATACAGAAATGATTGTTTTTAACGATGATACATTACAATCAAAACTTAAAGCAAATTGATAATTTAAATCTGAATCACTCACTTATATATAATTCCACAGCCGATAATTAATTTTAACTATGAGGGGAAGAACTCGTGTAAGTATATCAAATATGCGTTAGTAAAAACCAGTTGCTGTTGTTATTTCATTCTGTAGCAGATACTTCAGAGGATATAAAATACTTGTGATATGTTTTAATCAACGTACAAAGAGTGATTTGATCGTAAAACGGTCAGGAAAGCGACCGGAGCAAATTAGAATATAGCTACCGGTATCAATCTATATTTTGTCGGGCCGTCTGTGTCTACGCCGAAAACTCAATCAATGCCTATGAAATTTACAAGGCAGATAACATTTAATTTAATGTTTTATCGATGAGTGTGTTTTTGTATGAGTGTGTGTATGTGTGTGTATATAGTAATTATGCGTCGGACCGTCGGCGCGGGCGCAGCGCCGGTGGTCTGCCCCCCTCCCTCCGCTAGCAACTCACGATGGACGTTCGCTACGGATGTAAGCTTTAAAAACTATTTGTTTCTATCTATCATGTACTCGTATATTGAGTAAAGTAAGTATCACACTTATTTATTTTATTAAGATTGCCAAGCTTTTAATACTTTTTTACATGGCACTGGTGGAGCTTTTACGTTTAAATATGATTTATAAAAGGTCATGTTTCACTTGAATGTATTTTAAAATGATAGTTTGAAAATATTTTTTTATTGAGTTAATAATATAATATTAAAAAAAAAACATATTATAATATATTTAAGACTTACTCGGTATGTAAGAATCTATCGTAGTCTTTACAACAAAATACTGTATAAAAGTTAAGTATACTTAAAGTTTTACGCGATTATTCTGGTATCTGGATCGCGACATTGAATGGTTTCACGTGTTCCCTCGCTCTTATCACAGCTTTTGCTTTCAACTGATTGGCACATGCACTTATCAGCATCCTTCCAGCAGTATTGAGATTAAACTGGCTTAAAAACTAAGTATATGCTTATTTCGTCTTGAGAGGAGAGCTTTAAGATAACATTTTGATGGCCCTATCGTTTTATTGAGAAATGGAAATGGAAATTTAGTTTAAATCCTTTAAGATTATCTATTTACTTGTTAGTAGAATCTAATAAATCGATATAAATATATAATTACTTTAAGAAGATTAGCTTTCAGTGATTATTTCAAATTACTTAAAATTTTATGCGTTGCTATTGAAAGAATTTAACGCGTTGAATAAACAATCCCTAACTATATACAGCGATACATATAAGACTGTAAGATTTATTGGTCACTTAAAGGAGCTGTTTCGCTTCATGTTGTCGACTTGGTTTGATTAGGGAAAGTGTGAGAAATTGCGGTCTTACCTTATGCCTTCGGTGCGCGTCCTCGTATACTTTTATTTGCCTGTCACTCAAAGAGCCCGACGTATGCGTTAAAGGCACGACAGTGTAGAGCTTTGTAAGAGGTTTTAGTAACCTTTACGAGAGTAAATTTCGTTGTCATGCATAAAACATTGTTTATTTATATCTGGAACATTTTGTGTTGATATAATTCTTTTTTTTGGCATTGGTAATTAGTTATGTTTTTTTTTATTTTATGTTTAATAACTTTATTTTAAAATATTTTTTTTGAACATCATTTAGTGAACTATTAAAATAAATTCGTATGTTAATTGTGTCTATTTAAAGGATATTTGCTTCTATAATTCATAAAATTTGAAGCGATAAATGGCATAACATGTATTTTTAGGCAAGTTCTAATTTGTATTTTCTTTAATGCAGTGCGTATTACAAAAAAACTAAATATATTTTTTTCATAAATATAAATCAAAGAACATTTATAAACATATCAAATGTAGTAAAACGTATCATTAATAGAATATTTTTAGACGTATATTTGAATGAGCGGACTAAACGCTTCTATAGATACTAAAATGTTGAATTTTAAACAGCAATTATTATGGGTGCTGCACAATTATATATTCATAACGAAAATTGATTTTAATTCGAGAGATCCTATCTTTTTTATGAAGCGACAGTTATAAATTGCAAATTGATTTAAGCCAATTTTTTATAATCATTTTGGTGATCATCGACTGTAATAAAACAGATGTCGTAAAACATGGCGTCATTCTTAGATAATTTGGGGCTTAATTTAAGAACCAACAATTTATTTATACGTGTATAGAGGGAATATGAATGTTATTGAAAATATTGATATATAACAAAAGTATAATATAACAAGTACAAGTTAAAATATATATTTTTTAACATCTTTGTATATTTGTATCTCACACCATATAGATATTTAAATAGTACATACAATAAGTATCATTCAGGAAAATAGTCTTAATGGTAATTTCCTATATGATCCTTTACATCCTGTAACTTTCCCCTTAAAAAACAGTTCTAACTAGTAGGTAGTTCCTAAGATTAGTGTTATTAACCTAACAAATTTTTGAGCTTTATAATATTAATAGATAGTATTGATTTATGATTTTGTAGTGTTTACTTAAAGAAGTTATCATGATTTTCACATCACAAAACAAAGTCCCAAATATAAATTTATTTAAAAAAAAACTTTTCGCTACAAAGTTATTGGCCATTAAAAATACCACTATATTTTCTATTTACATTTAAAAACAATAAAGTTCAAATATTAATACAATACCATACCGTTATGTTATTTTACTGTTTGAAAACAAAAATCTAAATAACTCTTTTATATTACGGCCTATTTGCCAATGTTTATTGCATTGGTCCCGTTACTGCCAATTTTGTTTACTGACGCCAACTCTTTCTTTCACAAAAATATTTTATTGTTTATATAGGCCTTTGGGGCAATAAATGCCGACAGCCCTTTAACAGTTTACAGTTAAAATGAACTGCAAAAGGATTTTTTTCTATTCTATTGTTTAAAATTTGCAACTCTTTTAGCAACCCTTAAGTTTAAGTTTGTTTACTGTGTAACGGTGAGCAATAAACATGGTACCGTTTTATTTTTATTGGCAACTATTTGTTTTTAATGATACGGCTATTTGTGAGGAATGTAGCTTTGGGGAAATTTCCTTAATTTTAGATATTATTTTTGTTGTTTTTGTGTTGAGTCATATTAAAGTCATTAGGAATATTTTATTTTGGTTGGAAAGTATCAGATTCTGTACAATATTTGTAGACTTCATTTTTATATGCATTTTTCACTATCTGCTTAATCTAGACATGGCATGGCACTCCAAAGTTATGTGAGATTAATCTAGAATGTAATTGGAATAGTTAACTGTTGCGTTTATAAACGTTTCAACTGCAACACAGTGGTTTCAGCCAAAAAGAGTTACGTTTTTCTCGCCTACTTTGGTTAGCACAGAGACATTAGATTTCCACTTAACGGACAAATTTCGAGACGTTGCGTATTGAGAGGCAGGACTCAACGTCAGTCTTCGTCTACCAGAGCGAGAAATCGAAAAGGTTAAAAAAATGATCAGTTCCTCAATTATTAATCAAACCCACAATCATCACGCTTACGATCTGACGCTGTCTCACTACGCCACTATGGCATAAACAAGTTATTTTAGTTATTTTTGAACCAAGCCCAGTGTACATTCTCTCTATAACAAGAAGCAAGTTTATGTTAAAATGCTGCGTTCCAACGGCGACTGCAAATGAAATGTATATCTTACAAAATAGATAACCTATTCAATATCAGCTGCATTCGTCCTCGATCAAGAATGCACCATCTATCTGATAAGCGATATTTCGCGCGGTCCACTGAGAGATTCATTGCTGACTGAGGTTCTGACTTAAGTGTTATAGTGTAGGATTATAGCAATATTTAGTATTTTTTTCTATATATATATTTATCAATGTAATATTTAAATATATATTGAAAAAAAAGTTTGGTCACCGTGCCACTGTGGACGCAAACCCACGACCAGTTTCATATTTCCATATCTTCGGCAAAGGGAAAGCACGGCTTGAGTTCCGCCACTCAACACGCAATGCCTCAAGAATTGAGGAATGGAAGGATCTTAATAGGGACCGGAGTGTCTAAATACTAGGTTCCCTGATTCCCTCTACCTAAACTCGCACTTTCACTCACTCTGATACAGCATAAAACTAAAAAAAAATTGACAAAAATTACACTAACACAACTTTATAAAAAATGTGATTAAATAATCATGATAAAATAATAATAATGACAAAATTATTATTATACTTCCTTTATATGTTTGATTGACACTCGGGGTAACTTTTATATTACAAAATATTTTTTGTTTCTTTGGTTAAGTTAAATATTGCTTAAGAAACGTATTGTCTCTTGAATGGATAGAGAGCGAGAAGAGTTTAGTCTTTTTACACTAGGTTATCAAAAGCGAATATATGTTAATTGGATTGGTATTTATTATATAAATATTTTATTTCAATAATTTCAACAAATTAGCGCTACCAAAAATTCATACTGAAATTGTTAAGCTGTGGCAACGTATGTACGATATTTACAAAGTTAACGCAGATGTGAGATTAGATCGACGATGATACTTGCAATGGCCAGTAATAGTGGGATGTTAAAATTATGTATGTGCATGTAAAAATATGCCTATTACGTATGTATATAATATACAAGTACCATTTCGTTGTTTTTAGCTATATATATATATATATATATATATATATATATATATANATATATATATATATACTTTATGTGTTTTGACACTCCGGCGCAGCGGCATAAGCGTACCGACTGTAAACGCGATAGCTGGTGGGTTCGATTCCCACTCGAGGAAATTAAATGTTTGATATTTTCATTTCGCCTGGTAACAATCAAAGCGCGGCGTTGGGTTTCGCCTTCGAAATTTCGTTAAAAAGTGGAGAACGGAAGTGGGAAACGGGCTGTCTTAATGAGAACAGAACAGTTCCCTCTACCCTGCTATTTGCGGGATACAGCATGAAGGTAAAAAAACATCAATTATATTGTGCTCAATAGTGAATAACACTATTGAACATATAGTAGCAAAAAAGAAAATACTTCAATTATTATCATTTCCCGAATGGGAATCGAACTCACTATCATTGTGTTTATGATTAGAGACTGTCACGTTGTGCCATGATTTAATAAACACCGAAAAATTTTGGAACATTCCAAATACACTTCATGGTAAATTTTTTGTGTAGCTTAAAAGAGTGAGAGGAAACAGTGATCGATCAAACTAGTGTCATGGTCTTATAATAGTGTCTTAAGAGTACAGTTCACGCTGCCTGGTTTTTTGATTTAATATTTTTAAATTTAGCTTTATTTATTTTTGTTATTTAGAAGATTTAACTAAAAAGGTTTTATTATAATAATATTTGATATGTTTCTACTCATACTATCGGAGTGATTCTTTGGCTTGATGTCATATAAGTGTTACAAGAACGATTGAAAGACATCACAACAAGTAAAAATATTTATTTATTGGCTTCATTTTGGAAAAAATGTCGCTCTACATTAACCTTCCACTTCTATAACTTTCTTCTTCTTTTGATTTATTTTATAATTTTATTTGTACAGCATACATATTATGTATATAACAGAATTACAGAGATTTGTAACTTTTAGGGCGAAAAGAAACAGGTATTTAAAATGAACAGGTAGGTGGTGGAAGTACTAAGTGTATATATATATATATATATATATATATATATATATATATATATATATACACATACATACATACAGATATACCGTATACATACAATGTACATAGCAAGAAAGAACAAAAAAAATTATATAAATATATAAATAATAAAAGACTAGTATGTTGTCATCTCTTTACGTACGTAGAAAATGTTTCACCGACTTTTTAAAGGACAATAATGATTTTGCCTCACGGATATTAGCAGGTAACATGTTCCATAATTTTGTTGCTTAAACTGTAATCGACTGATCATATATTTTCGTCTTGTGTACGCATACTTAGCGTTAAGCTGCGTGGTGATCGGACCGCATCCCTGGTGCGGCAATAAAATCAAATTTATCATTCATAAGAAGATGCGGTAGGACAGAATAACACACAGTACAAGAAGGTGAGGATACGTAAATTACGGCGACAACATGAGCTTTAAAAGATACTGACTGACTGAAGATACACGATCATATTTACGGAGACCAAATATGAATCCAATAACTAGATTTTGTCCTCGGATGCATGCAACTGCATAATCAAGAATTGGTAATAATATAAAGTTTTCCAGCATACCTTTGGTGAGTATGGGTAGTATAGACTCATTCAACTCAATCGTCGCAAAGATTTTTAAGTTAAGAAAGTTTTTTAACTTGTGTGATTAATGTGTACTGACTAAGACAATGTTTGATCAAATTCTTCTTCATTCTGATTACGATAAGAATTTAGATGTAAAGAGAAATCTTAAAATTTTGTTTAATTACTAATCATTCTAAGAGAATCTATAAAAATGTTATTATAAATTAAATAACAAATTCATTCTTTCTATAAGTTATCTTATTATAATAAAATATATTTAATGCGATATTCGTCCGAATAATATTCAGCATTCATTATTTCGAATACAATAAAATATTTTTTTACAATTCTAAGTAGATAAATATTTGTTACAAGTCAATTTTTTTAAAAAATTAATTTAACTACTAACACATTAAATTTTTGTATATCTTGCACACATTAGATCTTGGTCACAGAGAGTTTTTTATTCAATTAGCATACATTATATATAAGCACGACAGTAAATACTATAAAGCCAATACAAATATTTCTATGATTGTATTGATTTATTATACTTTTTTCACGTATTGGTTCTTTACTCGCTCGAACAAACATTGCCCTAAGTAAGAAAACAATATGAAAGTATGATGCGTACTATAGCATTGCTTTAAATATTTCGGATAGATGTTTATACAGAGTGTTTACTGTTGACGCTTCATTTAATGTCTACAAAATCTTTTGTTTGTTTATATTGGCGGTGTACGTTTACTTTTTATTGGTATGTTGACTTTAGAATTTGAAGTGATAAAAGCTACTTGACCCAATTTTATAACAATCAAGTGCACATAATTAAATTAGTATAATAAATACTATCTTAGATTACTCACGTATATTTAGAACCCTATTTAAGTTTTTACTTTAAAAGTTATAATTATTTTTAGTCACTTTATTCAGTTTTCATTAAACAGACGCTTACTAACGAAACACGAAGAATTAAGTTATTTGTTAGACGTTATATGTATAACACATGCATATTAATAATCATTTACGTATATAATCCAACGATAATATTTGTTCATACTTTTTTAAGGCTGCTTTATCGTAGTGGCATATTGTCTGTTGTGGTCGGTTCGATGTCCACTAGGGGTAATGAGTAATTCTTATTTTACTTCGCTCTGGTCACAATACAAAGCGCCGCGTTGAGTTTCACCACCTAATATGCAATGTCGAATATTGGGCAGTGCGTGGGAAACGAAGTGTCGTAACATTAAGTCCTCTCTACCTACCCTGCTATTTACGGCATACAGCGTGAAGCTAAAATATATTTTTTTCATCTGTAGATATACATAATTTAAAGGCAAATACTTGATTACAGTTACTAGGAAGTTATTGTATTCACCATGAAATTGTTCATTTGCCAACAACCGTTTCCATATAAATAAAAAGGGGATTTTAATTAGAAGCACATTAATGGAACTACTGATGTTTCTTGTTTTTCTAAAATCTAATAACGCGTGACGTCTTTGTATGGGAATATTTCTTTTTAAATAAAATTGAATGTATTCATTTTATGGAAACATTATATTAGTATCTAATATTGTTTACTAATTGAGAACATAAATCATTATTTTTTAATATTTGCATATATATTGAATATTGACCGATTTGAGAATATTTTTAGTGAATAGCTCTTGTGAATAATTAACCATATTTGATATATGTGGGTCTAAGATGAATGAGAATATTAAAAAAAATTAAAACATTTATTTTACCAATAATAAAAGACTAATTTAAATTAAAAGAAATTTAATTCTAAATCAGAGGTCACGACAATATACAATAATATAATGCCGACATTCTTTTATAACAATAGTGAAGTCGCGAGAGCTCCGCACATATTTGCTTTTCAAAGGCGGATTGTTCCAGCGCAGTGTGTAATTACGCAAACACTCTAATAGCGGTGTCAATGGGGCACTGATGTCCGAGCTCCCTTATTTACTGCGCCGAGAAAAGAAATGTCGAGACGTCCTGCGCCCGACTATCGCGTGCATCGGGCCGATTGCTAGATAGCGTACCGACACCACCTACTGTTCCATTCAAATTCTTTATACCATTACAGGTTTGCATACATTTCTTTATTCTAAGGATAGATCGTTGGCAAGAAGCATGTCCGGACGGACATAATGGATTTCCAGGTTTATTGTTCGGACCTCTCTGACCATTTAATGCTCCTTAATGGCCTTTTGATAAACATTTTTTAATCTGATAGTGCCGGACGCTGTTTCGGAGCATGTTTTGTTTTATGATTTGAATATTATTTATGAGCCTTAAATTTAATATCAGGCTACTGAAATTGTTGGGGCAGGTAAAAATTCCTTAAAGTAAACTAGTTTACTATATCATCATTATTGTTATTTGTTAAGAAGCCAACCGATAGACAAAACCGCACAAAATTAATTGTGTTCACGTAGAGCTCCCCCATAGATCATTTCAATACGTCACCCAGTAGAGTCACGCGGGATTAATATTTGAAAAGCGCGCAAACAGGTTCCGTTGAAACATTAGCATTTCCAAGGAGACCGCCCATTCATACTTCACAAGAGATTTTTGTACATTACAGCGTATCACAAAGACAAATCTCTAGATATTTCGGTCTCACCGATCCACCCTGTCCACAAAGGACGTAATAACCATATCAAACAGCGTGTCCCTTTGCCGCGCTGCATACATATCGTGTTGAAGTGAGTAGAAGTGCCTTTATTGTGTTTTAAAATAAAGAAATAGTCTTTGTTTCCGAGAGCGCGGGCCTGCCATACCTAATGCCGTACGGCTCTTGAATACCGGACATAGACACGACTCGGACTTGGCTAGTGACACTTAAAGCTGTGCTATATAAAAATATAATATATAGGGCGACTTTTGGTGTTTTATTAGTATTAAAAGCCATATTTTAGAACGTTGGTACAGTTTTGTCCTTCGGACTTAAAATGTTATTTAATGATTGTAACGCTATGCTAGTACAAGCTTTCATTTAATTGAGCTCGATGTTTATTCTGTCGGAATACATAGATATTAATGATCAAACGTCACAATGATCGATGAAGAACAAAGGGCAGAAAATCTAGGTCTCGTGTTACAATAACTTGTATGTATGTTAATTAACCATCCCAATTAACTATGAGAAAACATTTTGGAATGTATGTATATAAAAGCTTTTGTGTTTTTTTAATATTTGTGTTTATTAAAATCACGTACACAATAACAATGTAATTTTGTTCATAAAACTAGTATTCCATGAAAGCCTCGTTATTTTTAATTTGATAATCTTTAAACGTCTCATTTAACAGGTAAACGTCACCAAATGGGCGAGCCGTAGCCACTATTCCCTCAACAAAATATGAACTAAAACATTTTTGAAAATATGTAAGCCATACTAAACCTTATTTATATGAAATCAAGCGTATAATATAAGCATTAAAAATAAGGTAAGTTTTTAGAATCTCCGTTGCTGTTTGTATACGTAGTACGTGAGGGGCATGTGAACCGTACCGTACCATAACGACCCCGCACATAATTTTAGTGTTCTCGTCCTTTGTGCCGGTCCACATTGTTATTAAAGTAATCACGACTGCCCTCCATCATCCTCCAATCGAAACATTATGGGATATAAACAAAAGAAAGCAAGAGGAATTCAATGAAAAGCCATTATGTTTGTGGAGAGCACTTCGCGGGTCTGTTGCCTCAATATTTTTCTTAGTGGATGAAGTTGACGCGTCATTCTCTTACTCCTAAAAACACCGCGTGGAATTTTGAAGGGTCCTCGGTAATGGCCGATATTTACGACATTTAGATAATGTTATTTAAACGGCGGTATTGAATTATTATAATAAAACAAAACGTCACGTCAAATGTCACGTGCACGGCCGCAATCGAAATTTATACATTTATGGGTTGGGAATGTTATCGCGTTTTTTGTTGTTGTTTGGTCTTATATATTTTCTTATTAATATTTTTTATAACACAACAAATTTTATTTACTTTGAATATACAGAAAGAACATTTACTGACATATATTTACTGACGTTTATATATAACTAAAGTGCTGTTAGAATTTTTCAATCGCACCGGGATATATTAAGCGAAACAATTATTGAAGTAACCAAACAACATGACAAAAAGTTAAATATTCGATTTAAGTGTATCAATGCTTAAATTAGTCGGTGAACCACTGAGGTGTTACATCGAAATCCTAATAGCCATATTTAATTCAATCCCACCATATTTGTTCATGATTTAGAGCTTAGTAAATGCGTCACAGATTGTGCCAGGGCAGGGCCCTGATCCGATTGGCTTAATGTGTTTACGGTCGGCTTCTTTTAACTTTCATTATGTCGCGGGTTCTGTCAGATTACACTCGTCCCATATGAAATGTATAATCCTTAAAAAAATCTTCGCACAATATAGGTGTATCAGTTCTGGTTAAATTATATACAATATTTGCAAACAATGAGGCATTTGAGTGAAAATATTTAATTTTATTATTACAACAATTGATTTAATTTTACATTTACACTTTTTTTGATGTTCTTTATTTGCTTTATTGTTATTATATGTATTGTTTGCTTTTATTAAATATCTGAATAAAATTACAAGCTCATTAAATTTACGTAAAGTCGAAATACTTTCTGTAAATCTACTTTTTCTATATGAACTTCTATTACTCTCATCTTTTTGATTTGCTGAAGCATTATATAAATGATTGAATTGAATGATTTTTTTCAAATCTCATGTACACGATAAAAACAATCATCCCGTTTTAAACACAGGTAGTGTATAAAGAGATAGAGATGTCAAATCGCTATAAATGTCAAAATCATGTATAAAATATTACACATAACATGCTATTACATTTTATTGGAACACATGCTTTACATACCACAAAAGTATTTAAATTTTAATTATCTTCATATTTAACAAAACAAAAATCAAATCCTTGTTTTACCATTTTTTTATTTTGGCTATTGCCGTTGTTAGAAATAAAAGTGCAATAAAGTGTGAAGTATATGAACAGTCGTATTCAGGAATTAAGAAGGATCTTCGTATTTAGAAACTCTGAGATTATTGCGTTCTACAAATACCGCGCGATCCTCAGCAAAAGAATGCTTTGTAATGGTTAACTTGATGTATAAACACGCTTGAGATTACCTTATTTATTTATAACTATAAAAACTTTTTACTATTTTGTTAGGTAGAATAGTTTATAGGAAATTTTAAGATTTTATCAAGCAAAATGGACGTCGTCATATTTTTATTTCATTTTCAGACAATTTGTATTGCCATTTTGTAGCTGAAAAACACATAGTCAAGGTTAGATAATTTAATTCAAAATACATTACAAGATTCATTTTTTGAACGTCAAACAATTTACCACCAGTTGACTAAAGTTAACGCCTCAGACCTGAGAAGAACCGGCGCAAAAAATTCAGCAGGACTATTTTTTAAATCAATTATATACAAAAAAATATATACATATAATAATTATTTGTGACAATGATATCTTTGAAACAGATTGGAAGTGTCCGTTTTATCTTTTTCAAATGTTTTTAATTTATAATCAATATTTATGCTTACAAATTTTACATTAACTTTCTTTGGTACAGATATACCTGAATCTCTTTACCAATTCATTTAATATCTTTAATATTAAGTACTATCCATTTTCATTTCAACCAATATCAATATGAGATCACAAGCATAAACAATTAAACAATAAGTATAAAATATAACATTTACGAGAATAATATTTTATTGCTCAATCGTGACCTATAATTCATCATCTTATAGACCTTCGGTGACTAAGACTAGCTCGTAGGAATGTTTTAAAATAATCAAGCCTACATCATTTACAATAGACAATCCCTTAAGTTGAGTCATCTTTCATTGCGAAAATGCTTAACGGTTTCCAAACAAAGACATTGGCTGAAGAGAGACATTTATTTATGTTATATAACGTTTAAAGAGACCCCTTTGTTTTGTTGCTGTGTTCCGTCACAAACCCTTTATTGCTATCGTACCGCGTATTAAGATATATTCTGGTGAAGAAAGTTCGTTTACAAGGAAAAAGGGTTAAAATGATCGCGTAACTTGCTATTAAATAAGTTGTAAAGTTTATGGGAAGCGGAATTATTATCGGAAATGCTTAGAAAATAAATACTGTTAGCTGTCGCAGGTAATATTGCCATTATCTTTATCTTTTAGCAATTAAAAAAAATGGGGAGCGGAGTGTCTTAACACTAGATTCCCTCTACCTAAGCTGCTGTGTGCGGGATACAGTGTGAATCTGATTTTTAACACAAAATATAGGTGTTCGTATAATAATTATATCTTCATTTCACGAAGCCAGTAGTGGCGCAGCGGCACGAGGTGTGACTGTAAAACCGACTGGTTGTGGGTTCGATCCCCACTCGAGGAGATGAAATATTTACTTAAATTTATATTTCCATTTCTTCGCTCTGGTGTCGAGGTTAAGCGCGGCGTTGAGTTCTGCCACTTAACACGCAATGCCTTCAGAATTCGGCAGAAAGTGGGGAACAGAGTGTCTTACACTAGGTTCCTTCTGCCTACCCTGCTGTGTGCGGGATATAGCGTGAAGTTGAAAAAAAAAAACATTAATTTATAGTCTTGATTACAGTGATTTGAAACGCTCAAATCGTTTACATACTTAAATTCAATTGTAAATTAATTTCTCGAAACAATGACTACTCCCCCAATCTACCAGGCGGACGGTCGTGAGGTCTTATTTATTTAAATCAATGTAATAACATGTGCTGATGTTCAAATGTAATTTATCTTGCAAACTTCTCGAGGCGCTGTTGCGTTTTCTTATGGCTCTTTACAAAGTTACCAAAGAAACGCTGTAGGCTACTAAATGCTACTACAGACTGAAATATAATGGTTTTTGTGTGTTCTCATATGATTCTTTCAAACTAATCTCAACTTTAATGCCGATGGTGTACGATCGCGAATATTTATCCTCTATTTGAGCTCATATTCAATTTGTTAGGATAAGTTTACACAGGATCCGAAGTGCAACGTCGAGACAAACATTAGGCTTTGTGCTGAGTAAATATTAGTTCTTTGCTTCGGAGAAAAATGCGTTTAGAAAACACGGACACTGTGTACGGCTTTCGTTATTAGTATTAAGGCGTGAGGCGAGCTCTGACCGTCGCTTTATGTTCATCTATTGTAACGTGTTGTTTAAATTTGGTTGAAGTTTTGATGGACGCCGACAGCGGTGCCGTGGCAGTGACTACGGAATTGTTCGTGTATTAATTTTGAAGACAACAAAGCGGGCCCTTTGTGGTGAACGGTAGTCCCGAATCTGATTGTGTTTTCCAATTATCAATTTAGTGGTATTAGTAAGGCAAATATTTTTATATTGTTTAAAGGTACCATTTTGATTATGTTTTGGTTTTCTTTTCTTACAAATGTAAGTATAATACAAAATAATTATAAATATAAATATAGTATTTTTATTGAAGCAAATTTAACTTTATATCTAGCATATTGATAGAATGTAGATTTTTTAAATTTTAGACAAAAATTAAGATTTCTAACTTGCTATCTTAATTAGTCGCAATGTGAGAAAAAGCAAAAAGCAGTTTCACATTTTCTCCCACATATTAAGATAGATAGAATGAATGTAGTGCTAAGACTCTGTGCTCCATTCAACGCCTAATATTCATGATATTACGTGTAACATGGCGGAACTCAACGCCTCACTTTGCCTTGTAGCGAGGAAATTATTTTCCGAGTGAACATCGAACTCACAACCGTCGTCTTACAATAAAATTTGTACCGATTAGCCATGACAACCACAATATCTTGTTTTAAACACATGCAAATATTTAAATAAAACAACCTACGCAGTATTACAATTTAAAAATGTATTGTTATATGAAACAATGTCTCTTTAAAGCGATTTCTCAATGTGACATAAGAAAAGCTGATATTCTCAACAGATAAACCTGAATCGCGAACAAGTTGTTTAATATTTATTTCGGTGGTCATTAACCGCTTCATTAATGATCTCGCATAAAGTTATGTACGTATTTCTGTACTATCTTGTCAGAGAAATAAATTCATCACTTCCACTGAAAATATATTTGCTATTTAAAAAAAAAACTATATTAAATATTTTAGTTACTATTATATAGACACTAGACACTATATCTTTCTATTTTTTCTTTAGCAATTATATAGCAATATATATTTATATAATTACGAACTTATAGTAAAGTCAAGTTTAGTTACTAATAACTGGGTTTCTAGTAGTTTTTTAAGTTTGATCATGATTTGTGGTAATATTAGGTAATGGAATTAGGTGAATGCGGAATTAGATTTCAAACGAGATATTTGATATAATGCTTTTATTTTTTATACGATGAATAATTAAAAATATATTTTTATAATTATTTACAAATTTTATAATTGTTTTAATTAAAAAAATAGAAATGTACTAAAATAAGTTATTATTTTTGTACTTAAATAGAGCAAATATATATATATTTACAATGTACATCTTAGTATAGTACGCAGTTCAACAAAAAATAAGTTACTTATTCTGTTAGCTTATATTTACAAATAACCTTTCGGCCTTCTCTATTATGTGGTTGCATAACTTGCATAAACATGCTAATGATAGAATTGTTTCCAAATGTAGTGTAACCATTCAATTTCTGATATATGGCAGATATAAGAAATAGTTAAGAGAATTCTGTTAATTAAAATTATTTCAGTTCTACTTAATATTATTTAACAAAGTGACTGAACCATATAAAAAATTTTAAATACACATTTTTACATTTTATCAGTATTGATTAGAAAATTGCCACTAAAATAACAAATGTTAGTAACGTTATAACTAATTATAGTTTTATTTATTTTTTTGCCCATACTTACCACTTAATACCTACCTATCACGGTTCTGTTCGGCAGAACCTATATACTGGTATCTGCCATTTTGGTAGTAAGAGTCATCGAACCTGTGGATTAGTTCATACATAATTTCATCATAAAATATTGCATTAAATCACTTAATTAAGTAAGTTTTCCTCTTGCGGCAAGTGATACGTATTTTAATTAAATTGGTACTACTATCAATACTTTTGGTGGCATACATTCACACACCTGTCGGAAAATTATCATAACAGCGTAAAAATGTATGTTGAACTTAAAATATACAGTTTTTAAATAAAGTATTAATTAATTAACTTCATAAGGTGTTTTTAATTTGTCACTCATTAGAGAAGAAGAAGTTATATTTATATATCATTATGTATTCCTATTATACTGCCATATATTTGATATATGCAAAAGTGATAAATAGTTTTAGTTATAGTAAAATAGTTTTACTTGAAATTTGTTTTTACTTGAAGAAATGAAATATTTACTTACAAAATATTATTTATAGGCAAAGCGCGGCGTTGAGTTCCGCGACTTAGTACGCAATGCCTCCAGAACTCGGCAGAAAGTGTGGAACGGAGTTTCTTAACACTTGGTTCCTTCTGCCTACCCTGCTGTGTGCAAGATACAGCGTGAAGCTGATTTTATATATATTTTTTTGAATTGATTCCATAAGCTGTAAAATATTTGGTTTTACTATATTTCGTACTTTAATTGCAATATCAAATCATTGTTTTGCAAAACGTTGTATTACAAGTCGTCCGTTACTGTTGTATAAATTAAATGAGATGTTTTAAAATAAGTAGGTTGGTTAATATATACACGGACGCCATTGTCATTTAAATATTTGAATGCAAAACATTATAAATAAAAACGCTTGTAACAATTTCAAATAAAAACGAAGCAAATTTACCAACGATATCTAAAAATTATTACCATTTCTGAAAAAAGAAACGACCATATAAATTTTAAAATATATTTTTAAAAGTTAATAAAAATGTCTTTTAAACGGGACGATCCTTTAAGTTATATAGACATCCTACGCACAGGCAGAAGCAATATCGTAGTCATAAAGGCGGTCGACTTGAGAAACGACACGAGCTCCATTCACACTCATATCCTAAAATATTTATATCGCACTCCTTATTGTGCTGATAAACATTTGCTACCAATGAATATGTTTCTTATTTTATAAAAATAAACAAAAATAAATAAATCAGCTTCACGCTGTATCCCGCACACAGCAGGGTAGGCAGAGGGGACCAAGTGTTAAGACACTCCGTTCCCCACTTTCTGCCGGATTCTGGAGGCATTGCGTGTTGAGTGGCAGAACTCAACGCCGCGCTTTGCCTCGACACCAGAGCGAAGAAATGGAAATATAAATTTAAGTAAATATTTCATCTCCTCGAGTGGGGATCGAATCCACAACCAGTCGGTTTTACAGTCACACTTTGTGCAGCTGCGCCACGACTGGCCTCAAAAATATTGAAACTAAATAGTACCTTAGGCCTTTAAAAAAATATTGAAACTAAATGTTTATTTTTGACTGTATGTATACTACGTTGTAATAATAAGTTACGATAATGTATGTATTATATGTGCTTTATAAAAGTATCAGACGTTTTCGAAAATCGCCATAACTTTGATAATATTTATATTTACATTTAAATTAAATTATATTTATTTCGTATTAACTTTGTGTAATGCTGTTTTCTTTATTGGATTTATGACTCAATGTTACTTTCCATGTTAAGTTGTAAGTTAAATTTATTTTTTATAAAGTAATTTTATTAGTGATTTGGGGTAACATTAGTTTTCATTTACAAACTTGTTTTATATGCTTCTAAAAATTTTGATTTTTATTCCACCAGTAGAGGCTATCATGGCGTAGTGGGATAGCATCTAACTGTAAGTGCGATGGTTGTGGGTTCGATATCTAGTCCTACTCGGAACATTTCAATAAACCCGGTCTTCTAGCGAATAATCGAGAACAGGAGGTCTGGACTCTGCGAAAAAAGGCATGAAGCTGAAAAAAGAACTAAATGTGATATTTTTAGAATTGTATAATATAAAAAATCCATATATTTAATTTATGCATAACAAAAAATCTGAATATTATATTGGAAAAAGATTATATCATAAAATGTGATAATTTACTGAGTCCATACAAAAATATTATCATATTACCAAGTTGCCAACGATGCATAAGTAGACACAATAAATTGTCGTCGAACTTTTATTGACATATTTACGTTTACATATAAAAATTGCAAATTTAAATGAAATTTGATACAAAAAAAGAAAATTTATGTGCATACAAGACTATTTAAGAACATTATGTATTCAGAAATTAAGTTATAAATGTGTAAACGTTTGTTGTAAATAAATCTTTGTTTTATAAATTAATTATTTATTATTTAATAATGATGGAATTTCAATCGTTTATTTTTTTTTGTTCCTTATATATTTTAATAATGACGTGATGTTCGAGATAACGAATAAAAAAAAACTATTTAAAGTATATCCGACTCCTGTTTTAAATGTCAAATTATATTTCGCTTATTTTTCAAAATACAGCCAGCCAGTTTTATTATTAAGAAACTTATAAATTTTTGATTTCACGGTGTATACTGCATATAGCAAGATAGATAACCAGGGAATATAGTGTTAAGACACTCCTATCCTTTTGAAATAATTCCGTTCCCGGCTTTCTGCCGCATTTTGTAGGCATGGCGTGCTGAGTGGTGTAATTCAACATCCTTACCACAGTGTGGAATGAGAGAATGAAAATATAGAATACTTAATTTTCTCGATTGGAAATCAAACCCACACCCTGTCGCTTTTACAAACACATGCTTTTACTATCACACCCTTTACGCCACGACTGGCCTCAATTATAATTTAATATAATATAATACTTTAACCATATATATTCTACAAAGACTATTGATATTACAATAAAACTTTTGAATCGTACACTTATCAGAATCAATTTTCGTTGACAACTTTCACCAGCTGCCAACACAATACGTTAAATATATTTTAGCCGAGCCACTAAACGGCTATTAAAAAAGTATCTTATGTTTGGTGACAAACAAACGAATATGCGGTGCTAGTTTCGATATAAACCGCTATGAGTTACAGTAGAGGTTTGCTTTGAAGATGCTCTTACAAATGGGAGAGACGTTTTACTCTGACGGGAGTGACGCGTTTTCGCAGCTGCGGCTTTTAACTAAATATAAGGGTATTGTCAAATATTCTTTTTTAAGTGTTAGTAATTTTAAATAGGTATACTAAAACTCTAGTTCCTTTAGTTGTCCTAGTTTTACTCAATTTACTAAAAATTGTGTAAATTGTTAATAATAAATTTTCTTTATTTCTCAAAATTGAGAGATGTTCGACAATGAATTTACATGTAGGGGTGTTAAAAGATTGTCTTAAAAATTAACTTAATCTTGTAAAGACCACGGGTTAAATGAATGAGTTGTTTTTGTTCCTGGTTCTGGTCACAAGCTGTCGATTTTGACAATTGACAATTGTCTCGAAAATTGGGCAGTGCGTAGAAAACGGGTAACTCTGGGTTCACTCTGCCTTTTTTTACGGCGTAAAACTAACAAAATATATAATAAAACATTTTAAAATATCACATAAGTACTATCGGCATACAGATACTGCAAACCTTGTTATAAAGAAAATACATAAACCAAATTTTTACGTACATATTTATAAGATATTATTACTAAACTATAGAATACAAGTTATGAAGAGGGTGCATTGTGTTTAAGTGTCAAATTTAAAACAGAAATTGAAGCACATTTTCGTCATTCTTTTTCGTTTTACTAAGAATACTATATTAACATGCACCGCGCCGTGCAACCCATGTACTGTACAGGTCACTCTGCTACAGGTTTAAACGACTGCTCCTCGACGATTGCTGACTGGATTTTAAATAAGACATGGTTTACCCTCTGTTGCGTTCTTGTTAATGTTTTTGTGTTTAATACTTTCTGTGAGGGTTTTTTTAATTTACATATTATTTAATTTATATTTTATTTTTTTATTTATTTAATTTTATATATTATTTATAAATCATTTCATTGAACATAATAAATATTTAAAGGCCTTCATAGCGCAGCGGTATTATTCATGTGGTATGACTACAAACGCGACGGTTGGTTCCCTGTGGGCTTGTTATAAAGCAAAACATTAATAATAAAAGAAAAATTGAGAGAACTAATACACAGTTTTAGTAAGATTTTTAAAGTTTTATTAGTTTGATGTAATATATATTTTTTCAGCTTCTCGTTTTATTCAGTATGTAGCAGAGTAGGCAGAGAGAACCTAGTGTTAAGACACTCCGCTGCCCATTTCCCGGCCAATTCTGGAGGCATTATGTATTGAGTGACGGAACTCAACGCCGTGCTTTGCCTCGATACCGGAGCGAACAAATGAAAATATTCATAAATAATCATTTACTCGAGTGGGAATCGAACTCCCAAACCATTGTATTTACAGTCACCCCTGCGCCACGATTGACCTCAACAAAATGTTGTACATTATTAAAAAACATTGCTACTCTATGTAAAAAATAAAATAAGTAGGTAAAATAATGAACCAAGAACCATAACAGGAGTGCCTTTTAAAGAATTGCTGACACATTTGAGTATAATTCTCATGAATAAAAAGTAAGTTGACAGTCAAGATGACAGTCAGAAGCGGCAGGATAATGAGAAATTTGATGGCCCACTACGCCATTGTTATATTGTTGCTTAATAATTCAGCGATAATACAGATATATTATGTATGCATAGTACAGAGCATGCCTTTATGTATGTCTATTTGTAATATAAATGAAGTCTTCACTCATTAACTAGAATGGTTTTGTAGGGAAACTTTTTTATTTATAACTAGAAGAATCTTATAGCAGTGTAAAAGAAAAAACGTCACATTAAATCGCCACATTTTCTATTACATTAATATTAGCAATATAAGGTACTGCTGCAGTTGCTATGTAAAAAAAGTAGTGTTTCATCATAAATGCAAAATGAGATAGAGGACTTTTAAGACATTACACATAATTAAAACAAAATCTTGTGAATATTAAGAAAAAAACTGTAAAGAATGCACATCTTAAAATTAATTAGGTATTATAGAGGAATTTTAATTAAAAAAGTTGACGTAATCCCAAATTCCAAAACACAGAACTTGCGCAACTATCAAAAATTCGACATTATAACAAGTAAAGTATCTAAATTTCACGCTCATTAACTACGTAGTCATTTATGCATGTAGGAATATACAGCGGAGTAGTATGTAATGAATTTTTAACAAAAACTTAATTAAAAATCGTATCTTAGTCGAAGGAAATGACCTCATTCTTCGGGGTCCCGCTGACGGCCCGAGTGACGGCCGCGTCATTATGAGGACGGGTATCTAAGCTTCAACTGTCTTTATAAACATAGATTCCTGTGTGGCTTTCTATACAAAGTTGAATGATGCTGCCTGGAGCTGATTTTAAATAAGATTTGTTAAAGCATAAGAGGGTAGGTGCTTATTAAAATGAAGCTAACTTGATTAACTATAACTAAAAATTTGTTCAATAATCTCAAAAATAAAACATTTCGGCATTTTATTTGTACTCTTTATAGAATATAATTTCGTATTTATTTCTAAAACGTAAAACTATATTCCTTCTTATATGATAAAAACATAAGTCAATAATACAAAAATTATAAGAGACAATGAAATAGTTAGTAAGCAGCACTGTAAAACATTTTGAGATAATCCAAGATCAAGCCAAGTGAGATATTGGCTTCCGCAAAGAAAATGTCAGATTACACAACCAAGTTCTAGTTTTTACGGTCATTATAGAAATACAAAACTGACGTTGCAACGACGCATTCAACTGATCTACGACGATTAGAACAAGAAACAGGGTATTAGTGCAAATTGCGCAAGCGCAGACGCACATTACTCAAGGGTAATTTTAACTTACTAGCTTACTACGTTATATTAGATGAACTAAAATTATTGCTAATATTTATTTGTATGGGACAATATTTCAAGTTCTTTGTTAAATTGAAGTTGTAATAGTGTTACGAAAGTAATTATGGCTTTAAGTTTGTAATTATTTATATTACATAGTTATTAGATTAATGTCGTTCTCTTAATCTTCATGTGTTTCTGTCACTTTAAGGAATATAGAGGGACTATATATGGCTATGGCTTCAATATTCTCATATTATTCTTATATTTTAGAATTGCGAAACTTACCGTTGTTAAAGTTTTGTGTATATGCCTTTCTTTATGACATCTTTTAGTGGCATTATAGAAACAAAGTAGATAAGACTACTTTATTTATTTGTTAAGTTTGCTTATTATTTATGAATATGAGATCATTGTTGATATTATCCTGATAGAGAGATAAGTGCTTACCAATTTATACTTAAATTTTTATAGCATTGTAGTAAAATGAATTTCTTACAATTAAATATAAAACGTAAATATTTAAATAATACGTAATATAGTGTGGTATATATTATAACATTTCCAAAAAATGTATTTTTTAATAAAATACTTTTATTTAGCTTTACGTTATATGCTGCAGGTAGCAGGGTTGGAGAGGAAACCTGGGAATATAATCCATTCCCATTAATACTTCCGCTGTCTACTCTCCGCCGAATTCTCGAGTCTTTGTGTGTTGAGAAAATAAAATATTAAACATTCTATTCCCTCCAGTAGGTATCGAATCTAATTCAAGAATAAAAACTAAGCATTTCTTCTAACAAATGAGTCGATTACATTTACTCGTACCTATTCACGTTGGCAAAAAGTGTAAAGAGAGTATGAAGACGCTAGCTTCAACAAAACCAACACGGCTGCCACAAATTGGTGGTTTCTGACTGGCATGTCGTGACTGAGACTCCGCCGCGGGCGACGAGGCCATGCGGCATGAGCGGGCGATCAGCGATTTCACGTTCATAGCGGGTAATGCTTGAACAAAGAATATGAAACATTTTATTTTGTTTCTAAAATAAAAAAAAATATATTTAAGAGATCGTAGAACTAATTATTTTAAAGAAAATGATTTTATATATCGATATATATATATANAACTTGAAAACTACATACGTATTCATATATATATATATATATATATATATATTTATGTAAAAATAAATAACTGATAAAAAAAAGATAACCTAAGAAAAATAATATGTGTATGCAAATTATGTATAATTAGTCTAAATTTCATTTCATTTTTTTAATAAGGTTTTATGTTACATTTGTAATATTTGTTACATATAGCCTTCAGCTTTTAAATTAAATATTGAGATTTGGTTAATTTGTTTTACAAAAGAAATAATTTGGAAAAAAAAATTATTCAACAGCAGTTTGTATACATATTTATAATAAGCTTATAGAGTTCACAGTAAAAGATATTCCTTAAAAGTCCAGTCCGATTATATCCTAGGTAATGTTGGAAATCCATTAAACAAGCTTCTTTTAGTGATTGAACAACAAGTAAACGACAAAGCTAGACTGCACCTTTGAATTGCATTCAGTCAATTTGCAGACAAAATTGCATACCTCGGTAATGTGTGATTCTTTTACTATTTTGTTTATGGCAAATTGGATTGATAACTGCATGTGTTTGTTGGTGAAAATGAGATAAGTGCTTTGGTGATTTGATTTTTAGATATTCTCTTTCTTGTGGTTTATGATTTAAATTAAGGTCTTCGCGTATACTTCGTAAAAAGATATAGAACTTAGTGACTTTATTCTCCACTCATTCTATTTATTTTCCACCTATCAAAAAGAGCATTAAGCTTTTTCGAGGAAATGATAAAATTTTGAATTGAAAACAAATCCGTAACAATCGTAATTAAATATTGATATTTTTTAAAAATACACAGTGATCAATTCAATTTTTTATTATGATTTTTTAAATCAAAGTGTTAATAATATATTTAGTACAATCGACTCGAATAAATTATTTGACTTTGAAAAAAATTAGATTTTTGACATTTTCACATTTACGTAGAACTGAACAAAATCCGCGATTTTGTACTATGAAAACGAATTTTTTTGAGCCGTAGGTATACACATTTATAATTTTATTTTATAACAGAGGTGGATCATATTAGAGACAAACTTTACACAGCAGTACCTCAACTTGCTCAGGACAAAAGTTGTGATGTTGAAAATTTACATATTATACGTACCGTAATGATGATTAAAATTCATTAACAGAAGATGTTTATAGCGTGGCGTGCTTAGATCTTTTACTACTATTTTTGTATATATATATATATATATANCAAGCAATATATCAACCAACAATAATTGTTTTCAGGCACTATAAATATATAGAGTAAAGAAAACTATTTTTTGTTAATATCAACAATAGAATTAATATATCTTAAACAAAATAAATGCTGTATTTAATATTCAAAATAAACTATAAAAATAAAGGAAATAGATTAACGCAAATCTATAAAAGGATATAAAGAATATGTGAAAGCTGGAAAATTACTATTAAGTGCTACTGGAGACGTTATTGCCAATAAAATATTACTAGTGTTAGTCGTAATAAGAATTCATAAAATGACCTCACACAAGTGAGCTTTATCTTAGATAATATAAACGCGATCTAACTTTACACTCTGTAAGTAAACATAAAATGGCGAACTGACTTTTTGTTAGGGTATTAAGTATTAATAAAATAAAAAAAAACTATTTTTGTTAAATTTTAAGTTTTTAATTGTGGAAATTTTATTCTTCAGTTATAAGTTTATATAAATACTTGCAAAATTAGACAAAACTAATTAAAAGAGATTGTCTATTTGAATAAATGTGAAGACATTTTTCATGATAATTAGTTTACTTAAACATTAATTTTTGTTTTCTACTAACAATTATACTGACTTATGTTTGTTTTACATTCAAATATTTTTAATTAATGCTAAATTCAAAGACCTTGATAAGTTCATAACTTTTAATGATCACATGTAATAAGCAGTGAGGTTAATGCTCTCCTTTATTGTTAACATACTGGCTCCAATTAAAACTAATTTGCTTTAAATATATAATTAGGATCATAAAAATAAAAAAATATATAAAATGTGAGGTAGCTAATTATTATAGAATAGAGATAAGTCAGACACTGACCTTGTAAGGCTACTATCCAAACGGATGATGAATCACCAGTAAGAGACAATTGTCCGCATTCCACGCGGATTCTCTTTGCTGCTATTACAATATTTTTACGTGGTTTAAAAAGTTTCCCACACTACTTGGTCTTATCTGTGGTAGGGTAGGAATATTTACACAGTTTTATCTATTCAAATCTTTTTGTCTAGGTTTCTATCATTGAATATTTGAAGCTATTTAAAATGTTTATTTAAATATGAAAGAGGTTTGATGTTTGATAAAATTTCGGGCTTTAATCAATTGGTTAAAATATTATATAATGCTTAGTAAATTAAAAATTTTAGGCTTTAATGGGCACATTACATATAGTGTCAAACGCTTAATAATTATAAACGAATTTATTTGTATAGCTTTACAGGTGTAAATAAATCGTACGTATTTGTTTTCAAGTGAAGTTTGCTTAATTAAATGCATTGTGGCGTAGTCGCACATTCGCTGCTATCAGTGCAATGGATTATTATCAGTGCAACGGATTATTATATATTGGTTTACATTAAAATTTAAGTTAAAATGACAGTAATATTAAAAAAATAAATAAAATAAAAAATACACTAATATTGTATACAGAAATTCATATTCAAATGAATGAATGAATTTAGAGTTAATAATTTATAAGTAGCTCTATAGATACTCACAGATTTTATACCTGTTACTATTAACAAGTATAATGTTTTAGAAGAATGTTCTTCCACTTACCATGCAGTCTAAAAATTGCTCGGTTGTAGAGGAACAGAGTGTCTTAAACCTAGAAGAGTAGGCAGAGGGAGGGAGGCAGAGGGAGCCCATCCATCTGCTTACTCTGTATATGTATGATACAGCGTGAAGATAAAAAGGAAACATTATAAACAGTTATGTTTCCTACGTGAACTACGATCACAATAATATCCACGTGTTTTTATAAAAAAAAGAGCTATTACTATTAATCATTACGTTATGTACGCCGCTCTAATTACTTATTACATCGCAGTGCCAATTAGTAACTAAATAAAATTCTCGAATCAATCAAAGCATAATATAACATAGCAGCTGCTTTACAACACCAAGTCAAGTCAGGTTGTTACTGTATAAGGAATTAAAACTTTCATTACGACTTAAAGTACTTACAGAGTTTTATAAATTCTTTAGAACAGCTTTCTATTTTATAAATAAATAACGGGTAGGCAGATAGAGGGAGGCTTAGGCCCATATTTATAAACCGCTCTCAAGTTTGAGGTCAATCTTGAGATGTCGTTTTCATTTTAGATATAGAATTTATGTACGAATGAAATGGCATCTCAAAATTTATTAATACAGGCCATAAAGTTTCATTCAAGGCACTCCGTTCCCCATTTTCTGCTCAATTCACGGAACAATGCGCGTTCAGTATCTCAACTCAACGCCGCGGTTTGTCTTGTTACCAGAGAGTTTAATTCCATCTAAAGGGATTCGAGCCCACAACCGTCCTGTATACAGTCAAACGCTGTACCACTGCGCTACAACGACCACTTCTATGCCAGCTTTCTATTTTAATTAACCAAATCACTAAAAAAAATATGTATTATTAACAGTTTGACACTATATGTAATGTAACCATAGGATTATATCCACAAGTATGCGTCGCGTTGGTGTGTATGTATGTATGACAAATTCTAATACATTAACTCGAAAATTAAGCGATGATTTATTTTAACAGATTAGGGATCATTAAATCCATGAAAACTACAATTTTTTATTCATTTTGTATGTTATTGGGAATCTTGGGAAGTTAGCTTTCTAAAAATATGTATGTGGTATTATGTATTGTGTTTAAAGCCAGTCGTGGCACAGTGGCACGTGCAAATGCAACAGCTTATGGATTCAATTCCCACTCGAGGAAAATAATATTTTAATTTTTTATTATAACATTTAATATTTTAATTTCTTCACTTTGCTAACGAGACTAGTCGCGAACGGAGTGTCTTAACACTACGTTACCTCTGCCTCCCCTGTTATATGAGGGATACAGCGTCAAGCTAAATAAAATTTAAATAATAAGTAAGTATAATAATTACAAGAATAGTTATATTTAGTGATCGATAGGTTTAAGGAAAATAAATAATTACAGCAGTTTTTTTGTCGTATATAAAATGTTTTAAGTGGAACAAAAATATACATATAGTTCATTCAAAGAACTAATATTTACAAATCCTTTGATTGTTTTCATACCTAGTGGGTTTTACTAATGTGTATCAACAAAAGAGGAATTATGTGGAGAATTTAATGTCAAACAACTTCTCTCACAGATAATTACTTAAAGTAAAATAATAAAATAAGATTACCTACTGGTAGAATCCAGTCGTGGTGCAGGGGCAGAAAGTGTGACTGTAAAACCGATTGGTTATGGGTTCGATACCTACTCGAGGAAATGAACTATTTATTTAAATTTATATTTTAATTTTTTCGCTTTGGTGTCGAGGTAAAGAGCGGCGTTGAGTTCCGCCACTTGACACGCAATGCCTCCAGAATTCGGCGGAAAGTGGCGAATGGAGGGTCTTAACACTAGGTTCCCTCTGTTTACCCTGCTGATTTGACTAGATTTTTTATTACCTAGTGATGTTTTACTTATATATAAACAATGTAATTTAATTTACATTTTATTTGTGAACTTTTATTAACGTTTTAGCGTTAGCGCAAATAGCGTTTATTATTAAACTATATTATTTGCATTTAAAAAAAGTAATAAAAATATTAAAAACAAATCAAATAAAAAAAAACAATATGTACTTATTCAAATTATTAAATCAATGTTTCTGATACGCGCTCTATGATCCAAGCGTTTGAGGCGTGCTCATTTACATATATTGAACATAAATTCTCGTTTGTATGAACACTGGTATTTTTATTGTGCACTTCATTGTGTTGGGCAAAAACTGACAGCTTTTTATTATAAACTACCTCGAGTGACCTGAGATCAATTGCTTATAATCTTGATTTCATTATAAATAAATAAATGAAAATTCATATTATACTAGCGCGCCCACCAGGCGTGTTTTTGCCCGAAATAGGAGAGGAAATAGGGGGTGGGGGGGGGGGGGGGGGGGGGGGGGNAATAATTACAAGAATAGTTATATTTAGTGATCGATAGGTTTAAGGAAAATAAATAATTACAGCAGTTTTTTTGTCGTATATAAAATGTGAGAGAGAGAGAGAGAGAGAAATGATATAGGTATTTTAAATGTAACGTTTATCTTTCTCTGCTTCACTTTGTATCTCGGTTGTAGCCGGGTAGACATTGGGAGCCTAGTGTTGAGACACTCTGTTCCGCTATGCACTGTCTCCATAGAATTATGGAGGCATTGCATTTCGAATAGTGGAACTCAACGCCGCTATTTGCATCAGATCGAAGAAATGAACATATTAAGTACTCCATTTCCTCAAGGGGGAATCGAACCCACAGCCTGTACTTTTGATTAGGATTTATTAAATTTTTTGTATAGTTTAGCCTCTTTAAGCTTTAGGTAAATAGCGTGTTATTGCATATGACGATGCTTAGACGATGCTTAGATGCATGACGTAACTTTAGATTTTTTAAAATATTTATCAATCACTAGATATCAACAAATTAAGACTAATTTTAGGACATATTTAATTACTTATTTTTTTAAATATAATAACAATTGGGCCTAAAGAATAAAATAACACATACTGCTCTATTCAGAAATTATTTTAATTTTATTATTTTCAAAGAAAAATTCTAAGAAAGAAATGAAATTAAGATGTTTGGCTGTTTGAGGTTAACACTTTTGAACAGAACATTGTGGGTCAAGACCGAATATTAATATCTGTAAAAGTTAATGGCTTCAATATTCTGGAATATGTTTTACGACGATCATTAAAAATGTTTAAAATATGATTTATTGTATACAGATCACAACGGATTTAAGTTTGAGCCTTCAATGAAGAACCATTCATTTGTTAATTTTGTTCATCCCATAATGTTTACGGCAGCCGTAAACGTTTCAGTCGTTAAACATTCATGTTATTAATATTTGGGTTTCTTAGTATGTATTATTATCGAGTGTCCGTTCGTGTGCTACATTTAACAGCTTCGGGATCATCGCGTAAACATAAGAATTTTCTGTATAAGAGTCAGAGTAAAGCAGTGAGTCATCTGTCTGTTTTCTGAAAATTTTATTTATTTAATTTATTTGTATAAATGTTGTTTTTTTATTTAATTTATTTGTATAAATGGTTTTTTAAGTAATATTAAAAAAATGCATTTTGAAATGGTTATCATTATAATAATTAATAGTGTAGTCTACTGAATCTTGGTATGGATGGAATGCAATAACCACTTATTAAAATTTTGTTGATTTGAGCTACTGTAAACGAGTGAGGTTGTGGATCCGATTTTCACTCGAGGGAATTAAAATCTAATATTGTTATTTCCTTGCTCAGCGTTGAGCTCCGCACTCAACACGAAATGCCTCAAAAATTCGGCGGAAAACGAAGTGTCTTAAGACTAGGTCTCCTCTGCTTACTTTGCCATGTGTGGAATAAGCGTGAAGCTAAATAAAACATATCATTAGAGTTGCAGTAAAATGATAATATCCCAAATTTAAAAATGGTACACAAAGAAACAGATGTAATTGGCCTGATGGTTACCAACTTTATCTATTAGGCAATATTCTATAAGTTGGATTTTCGTCCAGGACAGTTGATATGACGAGTCATTAGAATCTTTTATTTATAAATTAATATATTTATGCACGTGAAGTATCACAAGGAGGTAAATTAGAAACACAAAAATATTTCAAAGCAAAAAAATACCTAATAATATTTCACCACCGAACTATAGTTATCTTATTGCACAATTAACACAACTCCAAAGCGGCCGTGTTTGTGTATTATCAATACATTGTTGCCATTAGTCGCCGACACCCGCCGTCTGTCGCGTGAACACTGTCGAATCGTTCGTTTTATGAGATCATAAAGTACTGGACGGACTGACTTGTCTTGTCCGCTTGAAGCGTGTGTAACCTCTTTCCTTTACACCTCATACTATTAACAATGGGGCACGTATTTGGTTGTGCAAGTGTTAAACATTATTTTTTATTTAATCAGTATCTTCTTTTCGTATCAAGTCTTAGATGTTTCATGAAGAGGATTTGATAAATATAAATATAAAAGTAAGCTTCTTCTTTAACATTATCACTGAAGTATCTGCTGAGTGTGCCTGAGTGATGAAAGTTGTTACATTTTTGTTAATAATATAATATATTTATTTCGAATCTACACGTAAACATCTCATTTATTTGTCAAAAGCTTATATAGAATATTAAAATTCACAGCGATTTCACTAAACATAAAGCTAAGTGAAGTCGCTCTACATTTTAGAGCGTGAATAATTCCTAAAAGATTTGTTTTGCAAATCCGCGATTCGAAATGTAGGTGAAAATTGACCCTTGTTCTCGACTCGAGTAGGAGTATTTATGTAGAGTTCAAGTCATTGTTCATCAAGCCATTGTTTGTTTTGTGACACGACGAGTTATTGGACCGAATAAATTGGACCGGATTGTAAATTTGTCAGCCCGTAAATATTACTTATTTTGAAGTAAACCAATTTGAATTTAATAAGACCGTGAGCTATGTTTGATTTTATTGTGGGTGTATTATGTGAATTGCTCTGATAACATGTTTTATTGTAATTTCAATGGAGTGTTTGGAGATCTAAGTGTTTTTTTTCTTAGGGTTAAAATTTTTGAGTATCCTACGAGTTTTCCACTAATTTTAGTTAATTTTCAAATATAAAGGTTAATGTAATAGTATAAAATGTTATAAAATCAAATATAAATACTAACCCATCTTGCTTGTTTCTTATCATTCTATCATCATTGCACTAATATTTGACATAATTGATATGATCTTAAATTTTTATATTTCACTACATGCATTAATTCCAGTTCTATGTAATATCTACTATAGAACAAAACGGGCGAAAAACTATAAAGAAATATTTAGATAATTTAAATAACAATAATAAATTGGTATTTTATTTTATCAAATATATACCACATGTTATTAAGTTGAATAGAAAACACAAACAAAATAGTTAAAATAACCTACTAAGTTATACTTTATAAAACATTATTGAATTAATGAGAAAAAAGCCAATATGTATGTATAATATTAAATAAATCTCTATGGAATTCGCTAAAAAGATGAAATTTCTTTAAACGACCATTAGATAATAATAAATAACGATATACACTTATAGTATATTCATGTAAATTATAATCATTAGCTACCTGATTTCGTTTGAAACGTCAAAAACGTGTGTGATAACGTTATCGTAAAAATCACATCAATCTACGTAAATTTGAAAACTTTAACACAACACCACCTGCGGTTCTTACAGTTTGTTAACCTATGTTAGGTAAAGATATACGATGTAATACAAAGTAAACATAAATAGATTTTCAAGTAAATTAATATTGTTTTTAACCTCTACGGTTGTTTAGGAAGGTATATGAAGAGAATATAGTGATTTTTTTTCGTTTGGTTAATTTGAAAGTAAAGTAAGTATATATATTATATGTAACTTTATTATTGGGCTAGACGTAAAGGAACAATAAGCAGTCTTTTAAAGTCGTAAAAAAGTTAGCATGCCAATCGTAATGTAATATTAAATTTATAAGTATATTATGAGAGGCCAGTCGTGGCGCAGAGGCACAAAGTGTGACTGCAATATCGATTGGTTGTAGGTTCGATCCCCACTCGAGGACATAAAATATTTATTTAAATTTATATTTTCATGTCCTCGCTCGCGTGGTGGTGTCGCGGCGTTGTATTCCGCCACTCAACACGCAATGCCTCCAGATTTCGGCGGAAAGTGGAGAATAGAGTGTCTCAAAACTAAATTCCCTGAAGCTGCAAAAAAAGTATAGTATATTAAAATGCTTACAGGGCTTTATACTAATAGTATTAACAATTTCATATAATTGGTGTGAACTATTAAATCACTTTTATGATATCATCATTACGTCATCTCACCACTTTATTTTATGGTTGGTACTGTAGAAATAGTCAACTTATTTATATTATTTAGTAGGTAAGCTTTGAATCTTTGCGATATATTATTAATTTTTTAAGAGGCTTGTATTGGGCGGAAATTGGAGAACACTAAGTTCGCTCTTTCTACTTACTGTACATGCGGGATACAGTATAAAGTTAAAAATAAAAATATAAATACATAAGTAAATTATGACGCGAAAGAAATTTTTTTGGCTTTTTTTACCATTTTTTTTAATATTGTAGCGTATTAAATTATAATGCGTTGACTACGATAACGAAAATATGAATGAATGTCTTATTATTACCATCGCTATTTGACTTAAATATTTTAATAAGTATTATTTAAATTCCACCTATTATTACAACAAAATTGATACTAACGAGTAATTAAAGGAAACGTTGTCATTAAAAACATTAAAAAACCCTTAAACTTAAAAATTCATTTCAAATACCTACTTAAGCTTTTAGGTGATTACAGTAAAAGCTTGTTGCCTTTTAAAAAATAAGAAAACGTAGTGTAAATACTTTTTTTATCTTATCCCTTACAAAGCTTATATCTATAATGATGCACTCAAACGCCGTATATACACAACTTTATGAATATAACGGCTATAAAAGTTCTAATGATGTTATGACATTATTATACAAACAACGGTTTACTGCTGTTGGTAAACGAGCCGAAGGTTAATATTACAGTATAATCGATAATTTTAATGTTAGTCGATTTTATTAAGTATCGAATTTAGCGACCGTTGCAGTGTGATAGTGTAACGAATTATATAATAAAAGGGACTGGTTCCAATGTTAAAGGAAATTTGTAGTAGTTCTTGTGGTTACATTTAAAAAAGTTAATTATACTATCGTTGTGTTATCAGTGAGATAAAAGTAACAAAAGGGTAAAAAAATACGTAAAGGATGTAAGGCTAGTGATAGTTAAGTTGGCTAGAGTATTTGTTGTATATTTTAAGAAGTAATAGAATTAAATTACAAATATATTATAGTAAAAACTCAATTAAATCAAAATGAGGAAATTAAATATTTATTTACATTTATATTTTAATTTCTTCGCTCTGGTGTCGAGGCAAAGCGCGGCGTTGAGTTCCGGCCATCAACACGTGGGGAACGGAGTGTCTTAACACTAGGTTCCCTCTGCCTATCCTGCTGTGTGCGGGATACAGCGTGAAACTGACAAATATAGTAACAGTAGTAATAGCTTCACGCTGTATTTCACACATAGTACGATAGGCAAAGAGTGGATCGAACCCATCCACCCATCCGTCGCGTTTCCAGTCGCACGCTTGTGGTTCTGCGCCACAACGGCCTCTGTACGTACGGAGTATAAAAATTCTTATATAATAATATTACACAATACGACCTAGCATAAGATACCATAAAGTGACTGACACGAATAACATCACATATTAACTCATAGGTTACATATACGGCATATTTACAATATAATTGGTTAATAAAATTTACTCTTTCAAACATTGAAAGATAATGTCTCAAGCGAACTTTGAATTGGATGTGCTCAATTTTTATATTTAAAATGTTTAAAAGTACGTATTTAGTTACCGTAAAATTTATATTGCATATCCAATTAGTTTCTTTCTCAACGTCGATGCTTAAGTTCTGATCTTTTGTGTTTTTTTGTTACGAAAAATGTAAAAGAATATTTAATTATTCAGCTGTCATAATATTTTTTTTATGACTGATGAACGATTTACTGGCACAGTGTGTCTTTGATGTAGGTAATGAAGTCACGAGTACGTATGATGTGTTGTAGCTACTAAACATTTTTGTCGACTACAAATTTGAAAGTGTTGTTTATTTTTTTCAGCTTCACGTTGTACTCTGAGTATCCCCACGCACTGTTCCAATTTCAAGAAATTTCGTGGCGAGAAGCGGATCTTAATGCCGCGTTTTATAGAATTTCCAGAGCAAGAACTGAAATAAATAATTTCTCGAGAGGGAATCAAACCCACTTCCATCTCGTTTACAGTTAATCAGAAGATGCACCGCAACCCTTCCTTTTGTTCTTAATTCTTATTATTGAAATATGTCTATAAACAAACTCTATTTAAACTTTAATTCAAATAGTATAATTATTTTGGACTACTGACCTCCATTACTGTGGTCATGCTAAGTATACCTCGACGATTAAAAATTAAAAGCGTTATATAAACCTTTAATTCATTTAAATATTTAGTCATGTTTACATATGATTCATATGAGGTTGTGAAACGTGTTCGCTAATACAAACTCCTTTTATCTCAGCCGACAGATCAGATCTCCATATAAAATATTATCGAAGAATAAATAATGATAAGAAATAATGAAACGACTGTCCGTATTCATCAGGACAACACAGGCCGGACAATGCGGACAAAATTACACTACAAGCGCTTAATGCTTCTACGGCGTGAATAAATATTATTAACTGACATTCGAATTATTACTTTTTTTGTCATTTTGTATCTAAAGACAAAGGCCATATCCGCCCACGGTGCCGAGATCTGAAATTATGGCGTGTTCACTTTCTGAGGCATTCCTCGACTAATGATTTGGAGATATACCCTCCCCTTGAATGTAAAACGACCCCGCCCCCGAAATGTATTGAAACACTGCTGGACGGTTTTTATTTATTTATTAATTGTTGTTTTTAGGCCGTTTCACATCGGTGGTCGATTTTTGGGTGGAACGATTTTTCTAATTAAACGTATTTGAGATTTAGAAATGAATTATAAGCTTGTAAATCTTGATATCTTGATGGATTACTCTTCTATTCTACATTATATACAACCTCAAATTATTATTTTATATTATTAAGTAAGGCCAGTCGTGGCGCAGCGGCACGAGGTGTGACTGTAAAACCGACTGGTTGTGGGTTCGATCCCCACTCGAGGAGATGAAATATTTACTTAAATTTATATTTCCATTTCTTCGCTCTGGTGTCGAGGTTAAGCGCGGCGTTGAGTTCTGCCACTCATCACGCAATGCCTCCAGAATTCGGCAGAAAGTGGGGAACGGAGTGTGTTAACACTAGGTTCCCTCTGCCTACCCTGCTGTGTGCGAGATACAGCATGAAGCTAATAATGATAATGATAAGTAAGTAAGTAAGTTAAATGCATTATTTTTTATATGAATCTTTTTAATAAAAGACGATTAAATTAAACTGTAAAATGACGTCTTGTTATTCTTCATTCTTATTATGCGCTTCGAAAAGTAAAGGAAAAGTTAATATTATAAAGAAGTTTAGTTAATTTTCCTTTATTGTAATATCTTTTAGTAATTGTAAGTAATACTGGACATAGAACAGATAAACATAAAAGTAAGTCCGCTATATCCGGTTATTGCGAATAAACTGAAAGCTACCTGCAACAATAAGATACCTGTATAAGATAGTTGTAAAGTAAAACAGTATTTATAAGAATATTGTTTATTCAATGAATTTAATCTTAATATTTTTGTGTTAAAGATTTAGATTTAAATAAGTGTTATTACGTAGATATATTAATTAAACATTAATCGACATTTTCTACCGAATTCTGGAGCCGTTGTGTGGCGGAACTCAACGCTGCGCTTTGTTTCGCTACCAGAGCGAATGAAAATATTTCATATTTCATTTCCTCGAGTGGAAATTGAACCCCCAATCTGTCGCGTTCACATTCACACGCTTATGTCTCTGCGCCACGACTGGCCTATTTAAAGTATGTAAGGGTTTAAAACGAAATAATTATTTATACCAATAATATAAAATTAAAGTAAGATGCAAACATAATGAACTGTAACCTTTAATTATGACCAAAGGTGAAATCATCATCCTTATGTAAAACACAATATATTCTCAGATTACAATACGCAAAAACATCTAAAATTTTAATAATTATCATAATAATACTCACGTTATTACCTTGATTAGTAAGCCATACGTATGCGGCTACATCATTAATATTATTTTCAACGAAAATCACCTTTATTTCAATAGCATCAAAATTCAAAATGGTTCAGCGTAATATTGTATATTAAGCTCCGTGCCTAAATTATTAATATATTACATAGAAATGCTTAACACGGTGTTTTGTCATCTGCACTCACACTCCATATAAATCCTATTCTATGCATCAATCCTCGTTAAGTTTCACCCACACAATCGCTAACGACATTTTATTATAAGCGAATACTTGAAATGCCTCTACCATTTATCTTTGTAATGTTTGCAAAATTATTCTTCTTAAGTTATAAATGATACTGGTGCACGCTATGAAAATTGAGAAGTACTTATGAAATTATATTATAGATAAGTAACTGTGGCTCGTAATTTCACTTTTGTTAAGATTATAAAACAAAAATACCGTCTTTTGCCGTAGGATTTCGGGAAATCGCATCTTAGTGCTCCCCAGCACTTCCCAAATATCAATTATCTATATTGTTCGTCGTATAGTCCCGGCTGTGTGTTGTCTGTAAGTCACGTAGAACCTAATAGTTTTGATAATCATCAAGTGAAAAAAGTGCTATAGAATGTGCTCAGTTCTATAAATTGTATGAGCTTCAGATGGTTTACTAATAATATCTGAAGAGTTCCAATATTCAGATTCTAGCTCCATCAATACACCAGCTCGTTGATACCATAATCTTGTATCATCACATACGCTACGTATAATTGCTAAGTTTCATGGGCATACTAAAAGTTGCTCAAATTCATATTCTTAGATTTAATTCCATAGTTAGTTAAAGTTATATAGATTAAAAGTGTGTCAATATATAGTTTTGCTTTATTAAAATAAATAAAAATCACTGTAATATCTAACAGTAATAAAAATAATATTTTATTTGTACAATATATTAAAAACTCAATCACAAATCTTATTATTATAATGAAAAAAAGCAATAGTAAAATAAAACACCGCCGTCGTAACGCGGTCGGGGTCTCACCGTACTCAATAATCGTGCATTCTAATGTTGCTCAGGAAATATTTATATATATATATATATATATATATTGATNTTTCCCCGGTCTAGTTAGAAGTAAGTATTTTCAACGTTTCTTTCCGTAGTCAAGTCTGTGAAGTCCTCAATGTCTTTAATTGGCAAAATATGTGAAAAGAAAGTTTCTTAGACGTCGTCGTGACGCAGCGGCATGACTAACTTTAAACGCGACAGTTGTGAGTTCGATTCCCACTTGGTGACATGTAATATTTTCATTTCAATACTTTGATAACAAGACCGAGTCACAAATACAAAGATATTTTAACTTCCATCACTCAACATGCAATGTTTCGAAAAGTGAGGGAGAAAGGAAGAACCGAAGTGTCTTAACACTATATTCCCTCTTCCCATCAAGCTATATGAGATAGATACAGCGTCAAGCCAAATAAAATCTCTATCCCGCCCGTTTAAGAGTCAATATGTGTTAGTTGCCGGACCTCAACGCTGCCATTTGTCATAGATCAATAAAATATTTATAATAAACTTATATATACATCTTATTAATCATATTTGAACCCAAAACCACCACGTTTAGTCCTAGCGGTGACTAAACCACAACAGCGTTATGTCAATATTTGTAGCGTTTATAATAAAATGAATAACGGGACTGTCGACTTGGCTATTACCCCATAACAATAGTTTAAAGCAGTTGATTGTAGGAAGATAGCGCTTTTGATGGATCGAATTCTAGTTTCGCCTTCGCTTGATATTATTGAAGAGTGAATGTAACGGTGTAGTGAGAAAGAATTGATATTGTGTTATAATGTTTGTTTCTTATTAAAATATTGGGGACAAATCCAATATCTAAAACGGTATATCCCCATATTAAAATATGAAAGAAAATATTCCTACTTTAGTGTCAAGACACTCTTTTTACGATTTTTTGCCTAATTTTCAAGACATTGTGTGTTGGATGGAGGAAATCAGTGTAGCGATTTGTCTTGTTACCAGAGCAAGAAAATGAAAACAAAATATTCCCCAGATTGGGACTCGAAGCCACCGTCGTGTTTGCAATGATATGTGAATAAATAATAATAAGGAACATTAAATGCAAAAAAAGCCTATTAGGCCTGAGGCCAGTCGTGGCACAGGGGCACAAAGTATCACTGTAAAATCGACTGGTTGTGGATTCGATCCCCACTCGAGGACATGAAATATTTATTGCGTGCGTTGAGTTCCGCCACTCAACACGCAACGCCTCCAGAACCCGGCGGAAAGTAGGGAACGGAGTGTCTTAACACTAGGTTCCCTCTGCCTACACTGCTGTGTGCGGGATACAGCGTGAAGCTGAAGAAGAAGGGGAAATGCAAAAAAAGTTTGTAAAACATTTTTTAAGCATTTATATATTAAAGGATATTCTTAATAATATAATGATTGAAATTAGTGCTCTAAAAGGTTGCGTGTGGGTTTTGCGCATGACGTTTTATTATTATAATTTGCAACAACAACGGGGAATGAAGCCGTGACATAAAGATTGTATCTGCTAATAAGAGGGTATTAAAGGTTTGTTTTATTTTTATTATTCCGTTAGAGAGAGAAAAGAGAAATATGTAAAATAGCGCAAGCATATAGCAGTATGGGAAGAGAAAATATTGTATAAAGACACTCCGGTTTCAGTCTGACATCGAGACTGAATGTTGAGGGGCGGAACACAACACCGTTTTTTCTAGAGTGGAAAAATATACCTAAATAATTCGTTTATAGACATATATATGGCATTGAGCCTCGGATCCTTATTGTTTTTTAATTTAAAAACATTGAACGAATTGATTATAACGTTTTTCTTATTTTTAAATAACACTAAAGAAACTTTTTTAAGATATAGAAACTACTACTTTAAATTTAATTACTTATCATTCTTATAAATATAAATATCACTCATTGCTTAACAAATATTAAGTAACATATAAACTTTTACAATGTCTACGGCTATCAAATATTGAAGTAGATATTATGCATTTAAAATGCTATATTTATTCTCCATCACGGTTAGAGGTTGCTGGATGTATTACATAATGTTCAAATAGTGTTGCATTCTAAATGTTTATTGTACGATTGACAGAAGTATTTGCAATACGTTAGTTTAGGCTTATACATGATAAAAATTTGGTTCAATAAAAATGTACATGAAGTGCTTTATTTTCAATGCCTTGTTTTTATCTTTTTACAAAAAAAAACCTTTTTTCCATTTTTGCTTGTTTTCTTTTTCGAATAATATATCCCACATTTAAGTGGTTGAGGTTAAAGAACAGGTGATAAGTAATTCTTGAAAAGGGAATAATACTCGCAGATTTCCGTTTTCCATTTTACATCTATTTCTTGAGGCATTGCGTGTTGAGTGGCGAAACTCAGCGCTGCGCTTTGCCTCGTTACCAGAGCAAGGAAATATTTAAAATATTTCATTCTCCTGAGTGGGAATCAAACCAACAATCGTCGAATGTACAGACGGACGCGTGCGTCCCTGCGCCACGACGGGACACAAGCGTGTGCTTAATTTACAGTAGTTTTATATAATCGGACTTTTTCAATGATCACATTCAATCAGACAAATTCCTAAGTATTTCCTAAGCCTACAAAATTACACAAAAGTTTGACCACGGTTGTTACACAATAAACTAAACATACATACATACATACGTGGTACTCAACTGATTGTGCTTGCATAACCCAATCAACTCACAAAAGCATTGCCTTTTATGTGCTTTCCGCTGAATGAGAGTGAGATAATCGGAATTAAAATACCTTTGATTCTTGATACGGTGACTTTAATTAATGATACCCTTTTTTTATTCTTAATTATATTAAGCTTTAAAATTAAGAGTAATCAGTGATTTAGATCTTCCCAAAAAAGTTGTGTTGACAAAGTCAAAAAATTTTTATGTAAAAATTATATATTTATATAACTGAGGCCAGTCGTGGCGCAGGGGCACAAAGTGTGACTGTAAAACCGACTGGTTGTGGGTTCGATCCCCACTCGAGGAGATGAAATATTTACTTAAATTTATATTTCCATTTCTTCGCTCTGGTGTCGAGGTTAAGCGCGGCGTTGAGTTCTGCCACTCAACACGCAATGCCTCCAGAATTCGGCAGAAAATGGAGAACGGAATGTCTTAACACTAGGTTCCCTCTGCCTACCCTGCTGTGTGCGGGATACAGTGTGAAGTTGAAAAAAAAACATAATTGTATTTCGTATTTTTAATAGTTGTAAGATCATGTATATAATGGTTGTTAATCAAGCGATTTCTTTCATATTATTCGAGTTTATACCGTCGGAGTAAATAATATAGATTTCTGTATACTATAAACGATTAACTACTCTTAATGAAAAAATAGCACTACGAATTAAGCCGTAATGGAAAACCTCTCATTTATGTCTTTGTTTCGTGTTCATTTGCTTACTGTTTAATTTTATAAATAAAAGTGGCATAACTCAAAAGGTAAATTTTCAATAGAAAATATGAAACAAAATAAAAAATACATTACAAGTACATTTCACTAGTAGTACATAATATCAGAAATCATCATCAGAATTATGTTTATTGTTATTTGCAGCAATCAGCAGGCTGGTTTATAAGCAATTACAAAAATCCAAATATATTACATTTAACATGTTCTAAATTTACTTAGTTTCTTCTGCACAGATGTCCATTATCTCTTTGTATCTACAATTTACATATATATGGGTCATTCTGATAAAATCTACTTATACATCACCTGTCTAGAGACGTCGTAATAATATTTGTCAGAGTAACAGTACTACAAATATGTTTTTACTAATAGTAAAATATTTCAGAATCCATATCTTTTTGTAAAATTCGAATTTTTACTATTAATTTTATTATATATTGTATCTTATTGTGCGTTAGGCCACTTTCGTATTTCCAGTGTCAATTAATCATACGATCGTGATTACACCGCGGTCCACGACTTTATTAATCAGATGTAATCACGATTTAGCGTAAATGTGTGATTGTGATTAATGCTGGTAATTTTCGATACATAAATATGGTTCGATATTTTAGTTCCTTATTTGTTTATTGCACTTAGGTATATATATGTATATCTGTGGCAGTCGTGGGACAGTTAACTGACTGCCACGATGAATGTGGCGACGATTCCCACTCAGGGCAATAAAAATATTTTTTTACGTTTCCTCCGTCAAAGCCGCCATGCAATACGCAATGTCTCGAAAGTTGAGTGGAAAGAGCTGCTAAGATATTTTTTTAGGTTAATGAAAACGCGTTACAGTATGAACAATATAGTAGTAACTATAACCTTTAGAAGGTACATACACTATGAACAGAGGCATCAAAAGAAGTGGAAACCGGAGACATATATCAATAGATTTTATCTAAGTAGACAGATTCAGGTTGATGCCGGAAATGCGTAAAGTTAGAAAAAAGAACGTTTACATGGTAGTAAAAAATCTTTATGAAATACAGTAGCTTTTACATATTGTAATGCAAAATATTTACATCATCATTTCGAGATAGAAATATTAATTCTTAATCAGTTCATAAATCTTATTTTTGTAATAGTATTGTTTTACATACAAAAATGTTCTTTTTTGTTAGGGGGTTTAGTGCTAACGCACTCTGTGCTGTACACACCGTCTAATTTCCGATGAATACTGTTCATTAAGGTAAGAGGATTTATGAATAAAAGAATATAAAAAAATGTTAGTATTTATAATTGATATATAATTTACAAAAAAATAAAAATTATAATATTTTATAATTATTTATGAATTACTTATTGTAGTTCAAAGATATAATTTTTTTCTGAGCATAATATACTCGTATGGTTAATTATATGATACTATAATTTATATAATACTTTTTATTTTGCTTCGAGGCTTATAATTGTAATAATGAATACTTAAATGCTATGTGAATTTTCTTTTCCTTATAGAAATTTAGTTTATTACAAGCCACAGCTACATATCATTTAAAGCTCATTGTTCTAATTCTCAAATCCAATAATAAGATCCGTACAGCAATCATTGGTTATCTCCGCACAGGGCATCCTGGTGAGATATCCAAGGTTCAAATTCCCGACATTCAAGCGATTTTCTTGTAAAAAAACACTGTCTCTAAAGTTTGTTTTTCTCCTCTGGTTGAATGTCTTAATGTAACTCTTTATTGGCTTTGTAAATAAAATAATAAATAAATAAATAAAAAAATATGTATAATTATGAACATGCATGTGAAGGATCTTATTTATTGCTATCTGTGTATAGCAGAATAGTAGGGTAGCCAGAGAGAATCTAGTGAAAAGACATTCTGTTCTCCAATTTCGTTGTGTTGCGGATCTTAATGCCACATCTTAACCTCACTGCGTCTTATCATAGCTACGAAATGAAATAATTTATTTGCTAAAGTGAGAATCGAACCCAAAACCTTCGTGCTAACCTTCCTCCAATATCTCCGTCTGGCAAGACGGCCTAATTTTTAACTGATTCATAAAAGAGTTTTATACTAACGAACACTCTTATCTCTTAATATTCAAAGCCTGGGCTTGTTTACACTAATTGTCTTCAGCCTCGTTATATAATTTCATCATAAAAACGTCGGCATTTTGGACTTGAAACGAGGTTTTATAGAAATATCGTTTTATAAACTGAAATAAACCATTTACCCGTTAATTACACGTGTAACGGAACACGTTGTTATTGTGAGATACAACTCGAATGTTTGTATTATTTGAGCGGAAATGTAAGAATAAAAATCATAATTATATACGTAGGAAGCGCTTATTAGAGGCAGTGCAGTCATAAGTCTAATGTTGTTTTATATTTTGATTAAATAGATTGTCGTTAAATTAATAAATAATATTTCTTTTTCTTAAAATGTATTCCTTTAACAGTTATAGCTAACTATTTTGTGCGTATAAGCAATACTACTTTTGGTGTTTAAATATATCTACTAAATGGTTTGGTTAATTTTTACTTCGTTGAATAAATAGTTATACTAAGTAATATTCTATACAACATATATTAACACAAACGTGTGACTGAAGTGAAGTATTGTGGGTTCGTCGGCGATTCCCACTCAGTGAATGAATTATTATTTATTAATATTTAAATTTCTTCGCTCTGGTATTAAGGCAAAAGCGTTGAGTTCCGCCTCTTTACACGCACTGCCTCGAAAATTCATCCAAAAGTGGGGAACGCTCTCTCCCGCTAGGCTCCCTCTGCCTACCGCAGGGTATCTATATGTATATGCGGGATACAGCGTGAAGCTGAAATAAAAATCAAATAGATGTATTGTCTCAAGTCTACATTTTACTCAACAACTCATTACTATCATTTATTTTACAAAGGGACGATGCCTCGAAGGTCTAATGAGCAGTCCTTGTAGAATAATGTGGACGTTACAATGCAACTGCACATACGAGTAGCAGCAACATTCAAGCGTCGCATGTAAATCGGTCGATTGATTTTTTTAATGTAGCCGCTTTGGTTCAGTGATTTGCATATGTATTCTGTTTTTAGACTTCATTTGGCGTCTTAATGGAATTTTACTTTGTAAAGTATTACAATTAGTATCGTTGTTATGAATTTTGATAATTAATTTTCAGGTATTTTTCCTACGCGTTGATTCCGTCGTGTGTCACAAGCGCCACAAGCGTCAGTGACACACGACGGAAGCGTCAGTGTCACAAGCGTTCGCGACGGTTGTGGGTTCGATCCCCCATTCAAAGGAAAAGCATAATTATTTTTAAATTTTTTTATTAAATTTTCATTCCGTCGATTTGGTAACAAAGCAAAGCGAAGTGTTAAGTTCCGCCTTTCAACACGCATTGCCTCGAGAATTCGGCTGAAAGCTTATTATTGATAAAATACTCACGTACTCGTACTGTAATTACGTAATTAAGTTGAGGACTTTAAATATTTTGCCAAATTTGTTATTTTTTATAGCTTTTTTCATGCATCAGCTGCCTACTGTAAGGGACAGGTAGAGAAAACATGGACATTAATTAATTTGGTCTTTACTTTTTTTCACTTTAGACATTAGATATAAGCTGAGCGCCATACAGCTTATCTAAATAAAAATAAAACATATTATATTATTAGAACATTAAAAAAATAAAAGTTAAATTAAAATATTGGGATTAAAACCCACAACCATCCTGCTCGGTTAGACACGCTACAAATCTTCCAGTACAGCGTCAAATTGTTACGTTACCCCTTATTACACTTGATTGATTTTAAATACAAAGAGCCCCACATAAGTATCTAATTGTGCCAAATCCGTTTCAAAAGGAAACGAAAGAAATAACCAAAAAAAAAAAGAAACAAAATACATGTATTTGAGAGGTACCGCCTAAACAACTAATACTGTAATTCACTCAGTAAACATCGGCTTTACCAAAAAAATTGTTATGTTTTTTTCACATGGAATTATAAAACGACATGTGTCGTCATATTTCTTGTACCTTATTAAAATCAGTGTCAGGTAAACCTATGTTTTCTATTGTTAGATTTTTTTACGGAAATACAAATAAATTTAAAATTCGATAGCTACCTGAGCTCGAGTACGATTTTCGGAATTTTGGTTTTTGAAAAAAAATTTGATGCTCGCCGCAAACATTGTTTTTGTGCTGTATTTAATTTATGTTCCAGTTGTCGCGAACATTTTGTGCTATTTATATGATTAAATGGTGGCTTGTAGTACGTTATAAAAGTCTATTTGAATACGTGTAGTATAATATATATTTAATTTTTAATTGATAAGTTATAGTAATCTAAATTTAAAATAACTATTACCATTACGTTTCTTTTTTCTGAATTCTATACTATATATTTATATACATAATTATATATTTTTATTCAAATCAAAAGTAACAGTTTCAATGTAATTAAAAAATATATTTATATAAATATTTAAAGAAAATAAAGGTTTTCGATCTCTGATTTTTTAGCAGTAATCAAAAAACTTCACAGCAGGTTTTCGCTGTGGGTGAATTCATAAACGTTCTATGTTCTAAGTTTTGAGCGTACATTGCGTGTTTAGTTTGACTTTTGTCTTAAATACCGCAATGTATGGTTGATGAAACGAGACATATAAATCTTGTGTAAGGGCGGACAGTCTTAGGACGTCATATGGTGATCATTACGAATTTACCTTTGCTTTTACGATTGGTAAAAAAACTAGAAGTTATTGCAATATCATTTAAAACAAAAAAATATCTTTATTTTAATCTTTAACTATACTGTTATTTTTAAATTTATTATTTTAGTATAAATTTAGATATGATATGTAAGCAGTAATACAACAAGAAAAAATCAGCTTCACGCTGTATCCCGCACACAGCAGGGTAGAGGCAGAAGACAGAAGGAACCAGGAAGGGAACAGGAAGGAAAAGTGTTAAGACACTCCGTTCTCCACTTTCCGCCAAATTCTGGAAGCATTGCGTGTTGAATGACGGAACTTAACGCCGCGCTTTTTTAAAATAAATATTTCATTTTCTCGAGTGGGGATCGAACCCACAACCAATCGATGTTACAGTCACACTTTGTTCCCCTGCGCCACGACCGGCCTCAATATAACAGCATACGTTATTAAAACAATAAAGATACAATTTTATTTATATTAAGCGATAATCAAAAATTACAGCATTCCCCACTCGCATAAAGTAAAAATAATACGATTCAAATGGCAAAATTAAAATGATAATTAGGTAAAAAGATTACTATATATACAAATTATATTACGGCATGAAAATAACAAATTAAAGTGCTGCAATTCGAAATGAGAAAATATTTTAGGAATAACTGCGTCGGTTGGTAGAAGTTAATGGAATAATTATAATTATAGGAGTCCAAAGGAGCCGGCGGCCACCCGCTGTCCGCGGCGAGTTTCGACGATTGTTGTATCCAAAAAAGCAATTAAAAATGTACCGGCCGAATTGGCTCGGATTGTGAGGGAATCCGTACTTATAATAAGACGGTAGGCGTGTTTGTTCGCTTTCTGGTGTGTAATGTATGTAGGTGTGGATGTTTGAATAGTCCTGGAATGTTACTATATATTCAGACGGTATTTCAACAAATACATTCGTCATTTAAAAAATAGAATATTTTTGACAATTTAAAAGTGTTATTCGACACTTAGTAAAGACAAATAAATACTTTTTTTTATTTAGAGCAGCGGGAGGACTTGAACGGTATCAAAGAGGCGCGGGTTCAAATACAGCTACGCTCAATTCTTTTGTCTCAATAAGTAATATAAAACATTGTTCAATTTATTTATAAATTTGTTTATTTTTATGCAGGTCAAAAAAAATTGCATGATATGTCAAAAACGAAATTTTATTTTAAAAAGAATATTAAAAAGTGCTACCATTTTAACAAGTATAGTTATGTTATGTATAAAAACAATATATTATTTTTTTGTATAAGTAACAAGAGAAGTATTTTTAATATTGATTGTCGATCAGCTTCTATGATTTCATCTCAATGTAATGGATATTGACAGATCTGAAACAGCGGTAAAGTATTAAATATAGACAGTGAAAGTGTGAGATTATTAAAGATAGCTTAAATGACAGCTTCTGAGATGGTCACGAGAATTGCAGTTCGATTTAAGTAATAATTTGTACGTTTGGAACATATAATATAATAGTTAAAATTGTGCTAAAAATTTTACGTAGGTACAGTTGTAATAAAAAAAATATTAACTCTTTTTATAACAAATTTTACTTAAAATATTACTTGCGTTTTGACTATCTCTATAATAATCAATTTACTATGACCTAATAAACCACGCTTTTTTAGATTAAGGTTAGGAGTTGATTCAACAATAATTGCAAGAAATAATTTTAAATGTTTTTCGTGTAGCCACGTATATTATCTATCAAATATTCGACAAAGCCATACATTAGTATTACTAATATGAATAAGTCACAATATAAGAACTTGCATATACGAGTGTTTTAGGTAAGACAATATATTTACCACTTTTCGCCAAATTTTCAATATATATTGCATGTTGAGTGTCGGAACTCAACGCCGCGCTTCGTATAAAAACAATGAGCCTTGAAAATATAACAAATGGGACACTAAAGAAGATTACAAGGATTATTTGATAAAATATATCTTTATGAAAAGAAACACAAAAGGATCTGGTATTTTATTTTGAAAAGAAACGATAGCCAAAAAGATTACCGAACTAAATAGATACGATGTGTAATTACTTTTCCTAAAATAGATTTCTTACGAGAATTCTCTGAGAATGGTCCCTTACTACAATATTTCAGTTTAAATTGGATGTGATCTTTCTTTTCGAAAATCTGTTTGTAGTAACTTCATTAGGTAGAGTTTGCCTACCATTAAGACAAAATAGTCGCTTATTATAAATATTTTATAATTCTATGGAAAGAAAAAATTTAGATATGTGAAGATTATTTATTCATTGTAATCTCAAACAGAGAATAATAGTAAAATAAATAATATTATTTTCATTATTTGGATAATCACAGATTCATTGATATATTTATGTTGAATTTTAATTTAAAACTGTTTCTCGTACTCTCAAGAACCTCACTCAAAAATAATGATAAAAGTACAACAGTACACATTTTAGTCTTAAGACAAAATTGTCTTAAACCATCAAGACAATTTTGTCTTAAGACTAAAATGTATCCGCAAGGGGCTCGAGGAAGCCCACGAAATTGAGCTGTCAGCCATGAGTGTATTAACAAATGGCTTACTATGAATATTAATATAACATATCATAAATATTGTTATCCAACTAAGTTTTTGCTGCGTAGCACTCTATGGGAATATAAACGAACGTAATATTTCAGGATAAAATGTCCTATTCATTTTATACGATCTTTGCGAAGTTACCTATAGTTTTATCACGTATATATTTTTGCTTATTCTCATTGCAGAGCGGGTATGGAGAATACAGTGGTAAGTCTCTCCGTTCACCATATACATAATAAACTTCTTAAAGTATATAATATATACTTTTTTTTAAGTATATAATATACTTTCTTACTGCTACGCATTTTGGTTAATTAGTAGGCGCTTTGTCTTATTACTTCAGCAAGACATATACTCGTATTACTGTAGATTCAACATTAGCACTAAGTTCCTTCTGCCTACCCTGCATGTGAGTTACAGCGCAAAGCTGAAAAAAATATAGTAAGATCGCAGGTCTCCAAATATTAAGTTGAATAAATTGAAACGATGTCTATATTATTTTATAATCTTTCTACAAATTGTTTTATAATACAAATTTTGTTAGATTTTTCGGTGCTGGACACAAAAAACACTTGTTTGTTTTTTATTTTTTGTTTAACGAAACAGAAAAAATCCAATTTTAGAAATCGATTAGTTAAAACTTTTCGAACATATAAAACCATATCATAAAAGTAAATATATTAAAACTTAATAGATATCATCGAGTTACATTCATCGAAGGGATAATAAATCAATTCATAATCTTCATATCATTTACGAGGTATTTTAAAACAATAAAAGCCCTTAGGTTATAGGATTATTTATAGGTTCTTCAGAATATATCGATAGACTTTGGTATAGTACGGTATGTTTAATTTATTTGAAAAAAAAACAAATTGTAGATTTAGGGCAGTGTTCAATGTTTATTATAAATCAAGATGATGATGATCCATAGCATTTTTGAAATATGTATATATTTACACATTTGAAAACGCTTGGTCGGAGTTAAGAAAATAGTAAAAACATTATATTATAAAGGAGTACATAGGGTACAGAGGGTAAATAGGGTACAGACCCTATTTTCATTATTATGAGTTTCAAATTTTATTTTACATATAGTACTGAAGGTAGAGAGAACCTAGCGTCAAGATACTCTATTCTCCACTTTTTCCCCGAATTGGAGATAGTGTGTGAGTGGTGGAACTCATTCATTCACTCAGAACACACGCCATGATGGCTGTGTTTTTAATATACTCGTATACTAATGTTGTAGATTCGATTCCCATTTTAGATAATATTTAATAATATGACAGCGGAAATTTATTAATAGAGAAAATATAGAAATGTACATTGTATATTTTTATAATTTATCACAAAAAATAAATCTGATCTCAATATGTTCATGTCTGGTTGAGAAGCAAGACGAACGACGTGAGCACGACGCGACGTTTTAACGATAGTGTGGTGTAACTTTTAGTAAATATGTTTAGTAGTCGGGCCACGGCGTAAGTAGATTTACATGTTCTAAGCACGTGACCCTATTTCGGATTTTACTTCGCGTTCCCATCGCGCTGGTTGAGGTTTGGTGCGGAGCTAGATAGACAGATTTCTAGAAATATTACATTACAGGTAAAGTAGGAGCTGAAAGCTTGTGACATGTAATACGTGACTTACATTTTTAGGATATTTCTATTTTCTGATATATTAAATTGTCTATCTTTTATATAAAAGTTTTTGAAAGATTTTTTTTATGCAAATTATCTAAGCCTAATATATGAGACCTACAGTAGCGTGAGGGCACAATCGTGCGGCTGTACATGCAACAGGTTGTAAGTTCGATACCCACTCCACGAAATGAATTGTTTACTACTAGCGTAGGATTGAGTTCCACCACAGAACACACAACACTCCTCTAGAATTCGGCGGAAAGCGGAAAACTTAAAAGTATTTATGGGAACAGACATATTATTAAAACATAATACTAGGTTCCCAAACACTGTATTGTATATATAGGCAGAGGGCGGACGTGAAGCTGAAACAAATCCCAAATTGCGCTTAAAATTAAAATCCTATTTATTATTCTATTGTAAATATTAATAAATCAAATAAAGAATAATAACATTTTATAGGTAAGTCTAAGAGCAATAGAGTATATTGGCAATTGCAATACACCTGATGATGTCCGGAAACAAGAATTCAAATAAATTGATAAAAAGATAGCTTCAATAAGCGATATACGATCACAAGCGTTTGACATTGTATCTGTGTCGAATTTGACAGTGCATCAATATGAAAGGTACAAGGGGACCACAGTGCAGTGCCTATAAGAAACCAAAAGATTTATGTAGAAGGACCGTAAAGCCAAGATATAAGGACTAAAATGAAATCGTTATATAGAATTATTAATTTACCAATAGTAAATGTTATTTTGTAAATCGGAATGTAACAAATATCGATCGTATATGAGATAGCCTCGCGATGTTGTTAAATCGGTATGGACACGGCGCATTGATTACTTGATTCAATTGTGCTTGTAAGCTCTAATGTTGCTAGCTGGAATATTGTAGGAGTGAAAAGCCGCAAATATTTCTTTACTATATATAAAAAACAATTTCTTTTTTATTTATTCTGAAGTTTATGTTAATTTTTGAGCCTTCGACCGCTGCAAAGGCGTGTGTGGGTTTGATTTCCACGCGATTAAAAGAAATATTTAATATTTTCAATTTCTTGCTCTGAAACGAGGCAGAATGTGGTGAATATTTGTTGTTTTATGGGTAAAAATTGGCTTTGTATGTTTAGCCTTAATTGGTAGCTAAAATATTCAAACAAATCCAAATTTAGTTAAACTGTACAAATTTGTAAAAAAAAACTACTACTATAAACCTATATAAGGCTACTTAGTATCCACGATTTTACATTTTTTATTACCTCTTGCAAGAAAGTAGGTATAAACATATAAGAACATTAGAGGACTATAGTGATGTAACAGATTCAAAATTCAATGGGAACGCAAAGAGGCTTATGCATATCGTTTTATAAGCTCCACTCGTTTGTTGTGTTTACCCAATACTGATATCTGCTTAAATCGTTCTGTCGCAGTGTCCGATATCCATCTTCGTGATTGTTAAATCGAACCAATATGTTTTTCTATAATATTCACTTATACGACTTTATAATACGTTGGCAAACACGCTTTATATTCTTAGGTAATTGCTTCATTTTCTTTTTTAATTTAATTTTTTTTATGACGCAGTTGCGAATATGTATTCGGGCTCGATAGTCATGGGTTCGAATTTCAATTCGGAATATTTTACAATTGTACTTAGGTCTGGTTATATAAAATGTCAGATTAGGTAAGCAGTATGAAAAATAGAATTGAGACACTTAACAACAGTACGAACTATAGAGGTAAATAGTGTCTGAGGCCGTCGTGGCGCAGGAGTACAATCGTCTAACTGTAAACGCGACGGTTGTGGGTTTGACTCTCACTCGAGGTAATGAAATATTTAATATTTTTATATATCTGCTCTGGTAAACAAAACTCGGCATTGAGCGTCACCCACTCTGAGCGCGCATCGTCGCTGAAATTGGGTGTTAAAGTGTGGAATGAAGTCTTAATACTAATTTCTTTGCTATATGTGGGATACAGCGTGAAACTAAAAGAACAGTAAGAAAATAGCTTATACGGCTTAAATATTGATACAGCTAGGGAAAGCTGTATCAATATATAGCTGTAGCTATAGGGATATAGCTTTCTGTCCACTGAATACCATGAAAATCCGTGTTGATATCGTTTTGTTCTTTACGTGAGGATACGCGATATATACTGTGCAGCATAAGCCGATTATTGCGATGCTATTTTTAAATGGATTATTCAATTATTTTTTATTGTTATATCAGTTTGTTTTCATTATAAATATTGAATCCTACATTTGATATTATTATGGTTACATAACTGCGCTCCAGTAAAATTGTTTACTAGTAAAAATTTTATTGAAAACGAAATACTTTTAGTAGATTTTATTTGATTTAATTTAGCCAATATCTATCTGTCTGGACACGATGGTTGCAGGATCGATTCCTACTCAGGATTATGTTTATATATATTATATTTTGTAAATGTCTTATTTGAATTGACCGCCTGACATAATGTACAATTTTTCAAAATATATTTAGTCCTCGTTTCCGTAAAATGCAAGAATCAACAACTAACATTGATTTAATATACAAAATTAATTGTGATTGATGTAAAGAAAGACGTTCATCTTCACATTCCTGTATGGTATTAGGTTAACTAAAAACAGTGGCCTCATTACATAAATGTTTTTAACAAAGATGTTGCTCATCAATTACGCTGCCAAACGGTGTGTGGGCGCCATCGCACAGTGAAACACAATAGCACATCATATGAATCCTCTGGGGTATTAAAACTGAATACATCAAGTATCTCTTTCAAATGTAGCTTCTAGTTAACTGGGTTAAGTAATAAAAGTTACGTAACTTTTATAATATGTGCTAAATTTGGGTACAACAAAAGTAGGATATAACAAGCATATAGAAATTTCAACGTAGCCCGATTACAAGGTATGACTTAATTGGTCAGCGCACTTTGACGGTTAACAAGAGGCGCGGGTTCAAATTCTGCTAAGTTCATTTTTTTATATATTTTTTTAATGTATTAAATATAATCATTCCTCCACGCAGGGATCAAATCCACATACATTTACAGTGAAACGCTGCCTAATTGCGTCACAATGGTCTCAAGTAATTTATAATAACTTACTTATATTTGATTAGTACATTTTAATTTTTTTGTAGCTTTTTTTTATATCGCAGCAGTTACATGTTTACGCATTATAAAGAAAATATACCCAGCTTTCTCTATTCAACAAGAATGTAATGAGGCTTATCATGTACGTGGCAGGTGCGACACGTTACTTAAAGTATTAAAGATCAATTAAAATATAAAAAGATAGCTTCAAATTTATAATTTTCAATAAAATATTTATATAACATTGCTGTTTATATTTTAATTTTATGTGACAATTTAATTAGTTATCTGTGGTAAAATCGCTATTTGTATGAATTTAATAATTATTTGTGGAGCTTACACAATAAAAGCTTTGGACGGCACATTGTTAACCAATTGTCATTTAAATTCTTGTTATCAATGCACTTACATCCCAATTACAATATACTGTAATCCAAAAATATAATATGGATGGTTATATTACGCAATTTGATCACGTGTTGCCCAAATTGACCCACCTTTGAAAGAGTTTAATAGACTACAATGAAGCTCAAATACCAACCAAATAAGGATTTCGAAATAGTTAAGCGCTCTTCAGTTTATTTGTATACATTGCTGGGCATATGTTAATATTTCTAACATTTTCCAACAAAAACGTTAATGTACGATCAATTCTAACGTAAATAGCTTTGGGTGTGTCAAAACTTAAAGGCCCATAGCTGATTGTTTGGACGTTTTGACAGCTGACCACTCTCGTTACCACTGTTGTCGTGAAAGGCATCACCCATTAAATGCAAGGCTAATTGAATACAAAAGGACCGATAGCCAAAGAATGTGCTTTACGTACCTACATTTGTGTAAAGTCAACGACTTAAGACTGTAAGCAAATCGAGGAGTATTCAAACGTTATCAGCTAATTCAACTCAACTTTTATTACTTTTTATTTTGCCTTTGTTAATTTTTTTTGTTAATACTGAATGACTGGTACTAAAATTTCAATTCATGTGTATATACATGCGTACAATTGTACGCGTTATATTGTACCAATTTTGTCAGTTTCACCGTGTTTCACGCATATAGAAAGCCTATCAAAGGGAATCTAGTGTAAATTTAAACCGTTTCCCACGCACCGCACAGTTTTTAGAGACAGCGCTGTTTCTTGTTACCAGAGTAGGGAAATTAAAATATGTAATCCCTCTAATGTTAATCGAACTTAATCCTTACGTTCACACTCAGTCGCTGTGTCACTATGAACCACGACGTCCTCGATTGGTTGGCCCTTGGCTTTATTAAATAAAATTAATTTTAATTTCGTTCATCTTAAGATTTATAATTATATTGCATATTTTTTTCTTTTAAAAACAGAAAAAAAAAATATAAATGTAACTTAACAAAAATTAAGTAACTTACAACCAAGAATTAAAACAGAACATATCGTAGGCAAGGTAACTATAGAATCCTTGCATCCTTCTAACAAAGCAGTCAGGAAGCCTTAGGCGCTAGTCGTGTCTTACAGTTAATGATGTCATTAAATATGAACCGAAGTGAGCTTGGCTCTTTTGTGCACTGATATTACACCTGCTTTTACAGCTCAGTATCCTTACATCAAGATCTTTGTGATCTCGTGAGACTGAAGGGTTAGAGTGAAGTCTTAAAGTTTTGTTGAATCGTTTGTACTTTTAATTAAGGAAACGGCATATTTTGACAGTATATATCTATATAAATAAATAAATAAATCAGCTTCACGCTGTAAACCGCACACAGCAGGGTAGGCAGAGGGAACCTAGTGTTAAGACACTCCGTTCCCCACTTTCTGCCGAATTCTGGAGGCATTGCATGTTGAGTGGCAGAACTCAACGCCGCGCTTAACCTCGACACCAGAGCGAAGAAATGGATATATAAATTTAAGTAAATATTTCATCCCCTCGAGTGGGGATCGAACCCACAACCAGTCGGTTTTACAGTCACACCTCGTGCCGCTGCGCCACGACCGGATGGGTAGGATATGTATTATATTTGTATTAATTTTAAACTTATATACTTTAATCGTTAAATTGTTTAAAGATTAACATATTTTAAATTGCTAAAATGTATTTTTCTCTCTGTATTTTTGGTTTGGTAAAATTATTTTACAGTTTAATTTTATATATAACAAAAATTGTTATCTTTCTAAACAGCTTCAGTTAACTGTTAAGAAATACAATTATAATACTGAATTTGTATAGAAAATATGTAGGTACTAACTTCACTTTATTATAAGCCACACATGTACCAATGCGGATGGCCCTATTTGACTTTTGAATAATATAAATATTATTATCCAAGAATCAAGTGTAGCGTATGGGTTAGGTAATATTTTTTGACAGGTATAGTCTATATATTATTATTTTATTAGATATATAAATATAAAAAAGCATTTCACAATTTTTATCTATTTCTGATTTTATATCAGACATTTTTCACAATAAAAAGATTTCAGCATATATTTGTGTTTGGGCACTTGATTTATATCATAAATGTCAGGTAACAAATTTAGATTATTTTTTAAAACAATAAAGACTTGGATAAGAGAAGGTTAATATAATTCATTTTTCTAACGTTATTAACTAGAAAGTATGAGTAGGTACATAAAAGTAAATTTCTGTATTACTTATAGTAAAAACGGTGCATATTTTGACTTGACCTACAATACAGCGATAAGATATAGCTCCATAATGAAACAATGAATCAGTTTTTGGGTTCGGTGTACTGACAAAATCTTATCTCTTCCTCCTTAAAGCATTCTATATTGTGTGGAGATTAGGCTATTAGTCTATGATTCATTAATGTTAGCGAAGCAAAGTGATGACTTTGACGCGATAACACGTACAAAATGCACGTTAAGGCCAAAAAAGATTAAAATAGTTTACAATTAAGAAAAACATCTTTATGCTTTTTCCCGATTAGTGGGGTAGGGTACCTAGTGTCAAGACATTCCCCATTTTCCGTTCCGTTCCTCATTTTCATTTATATAAATCTATATTTCCATTTCTTTGCTCTGGTCGCGGCGTTGAGTTCCGCCATTCAATAAGCAATGGCTTCAGAATTTGGCGGAATATGGAGAATGGCGTGTCTTAACACTAAGTTCCCTCTGCCTACCCTGCTATGTGCGGGATACACCGTGAAGCTGATTTTTTTTATTAAAATTCACTGCAAACTTTACATCTTTTAAACAATGATTTATAAATGGCTAGTACAAAGTTGATATGAGAATATACTTTGTGTCACTTTTACATATAAAAGATCTATTAACATTATTTTAATCTTAAATTTCACACATCTGATGTAGAGATAAGTTAACATCCAAATAATTTATGACCAGGTTGACTCCGTTGGCAGTAATAGTAACGTCCGCGTCACTGTAATTTATAGTTTAATTTTGGTAACGCAAGAAGAAATCGTTCTTTTAGATACCCATTAAAGACTTGATGATTATTATCATCATTAAGCAAAGTCCATTAACTGCGTAGATTTATATTAGAGTAACCATTTTTTACGTTAAGTACTCTAGTGACCAATGGGTTCATAGGCCGTATGCCATTTGCTACTGTATTCCTCGTGTAAATTTATATAAAACAGTACACATGTCCCGAGACAGCCATATCGCAGCGGCACAGTGTCTGTTTGCAAATGCGACAGTTGTGGGTTCGATTTTCACACGATGGAGATTATTATTTCCATTTCCTGGCTCTGGTAAGAAGACAAAGCGTGGCGTTCAGTTCCGCCACTAAAAACACTCCATGACTCGAAAATGTTGGTGAAAAGTGGGAATTTTTAAAAAAGTATTTAAAATTCCGTACTGTTAGTAAAAATCAATTGTATGCCATTAACGTCGTTTTCTATAATAAGGCATTTAAAAGTGTGATGACACTACAAAATTAGCATATCGAATTGGACGCGCCGCTTCCTTTGTGTTTATCGAAATAGCACTATCTTTAACTTCAAGCTTATAAGTAATGCACCTTTTATTATTTCTGCTGTATCACACCTGTTGAGTCTCACGTGAACGGCGTTTAAACGATTGTATGTCTTATTCTAATACATATTGCTTATACGAAGATATATAAGAGCGCAAAATATAATTTGTGGGTAATATATAATTTGTTGTTTGTACAGTCATCGTGTGGAATTATTGGCGAGGTATTGAAGTACCCTCGCGTCTCTGAGTTGAGCGTCAATACAAATTGGGATGATTGGCCCTGATCCAACTGTCAATCACGCGGATCCACAATGGGAACTAATGTTATTTTTTGTAACTCTCGTGCTTTTTGTAAATGCTCACGTCAAAATAACGTGTGGGCCTACATTGCTATCGTATATTGCATAACGTACATGACGTTGCGGATATTAACGAATTTTTTGTATGTATTTTTAAAGAATCTTACAAAATATATTATAAAAAATTATTTTTTGAAATAGTACTCACTGTGCTTAAAGTGAAAGCTTAAAACACTTAAAACATATTTCAACTAATTGATTAAAATAATTTCGACTGAACAATTCAACCTTTGCCCTTCAAAGTCAACCTTCAAATCAACCAGTGTTTATAAATTTGTGTCTATGTATGTGATTAATGATTGAATAACTTAATACATTTTGATTGGTTGTTGAATGGGGCTCCGCTAAGCAGGAATACGCTTTGTGGGAAACTTGTCTGGCCAATTATCCAATTTTCGTCATCCTTCACTCGTCGGTCACACATAAACTATGCGAATCTAATAAAATCTTTCGATCTAACCGTTTATTGCAAATTTTGAACCGCAATTTTGACTGACACCATAATTTCAATCATTGTTTCGCATCGAGTTTTAGATAATGGCGGTCCTCCGAGATGTTTGTGAGCCGCGTCAGTGGAAATGATGATTAATATCTTAACGGTGTATGTATTAGACGCATGACTTGTATTGGTTTTAACGAAGCCAAGCTCGCCTCCGGCCTCGGATGTCCGTTGGTATCGCTAGCCGCGTCGTTTGTTCGTCGGACCGGTCGCTACTGCTTTAAATTTTCAACTTTTGAATGACCACCGCCGTATCGTATTGCTGACAACTACGCTTATGGCTCTTCCGATAAGATCATATAGTGAGCTATTAGCCAAAGTGATTGACGTTGTTAGTTTCTTGTCAGTAATTTTGTTTGAAATTCTGTTTAGTTTTTTGTTGTGTCAATATGTCTTGTAGTGTTCTTGTGAAGGCATGATTGCTCATATGATTTTGTTAGTTCGTAATTATCACAAAAAAATAGTTAACTAATATACAGCTACAGCTTCACGCTGTATCCCGCATACAACAGGGTAGGCAAAGGGAACCTAGTGTTAAGACACTCCGTTCCCCACTTTCTGCCGAATTCTGGAGGCATTGCGTGTTGAGTGGCAGAACTCAACGCCGCCCTTTGCCTCGACACCAGAGCGAAGAAATGGAAATGTAAATTTAAGTAAATATTTCATCTCCTCGAGTGGGGATCGAACCCACAACCAATCGGTTTTACAGTCACACTTTGTGCCACTGCGCACAAAGCACTGAAACAGTGTTATATAGCCTGCAACTGTTGTTACTAAAAGCGTAGGTAATAGATTGGAATAAAAAAAAACTACGTGTACAATGTCGTGCCACAGCTCTCTAATGGTTAAAATACAATGAAATCAATTATTGAAAGACACTTATCTGTTGCACAATCACATGTGTTGAGTTGTGACTTGTGAAACAAAGCGTTAGGTCGAACCGTGACTTGATGTGAAACAAGTGTTATGAAAAAGCAAGGAGTGGCGGCCGAGAAGCAAGGAGAGACGTTGACAGAAAGATTATTTTATTAACCTATTTTTTGAGGCTATAACATTCTTAAATTATATATAATAGGTTCTAGGATAACTTAGTTGGTACATATCTATATATGTTTGTATATAGCTTTAATGTGATAAGATTTGTTGGTTTGAGCGGCCTAATACTAAACGTTCAAAACAATTCGTCGGTCGGTGGCTGTGGCATATTTCTTCCATGTCGAAACACCAATAAACTACTTAAAGAAATAGTTATATATTATCCTTATACCTTTTCACTACGTATACTTATATATACATATATTTCATATATATTTCACTCACAATTTACATTCATTTAAAGCTCATTGTTCTAATTCTCAAATCCAATAATAAGATCCGTACAGCAATCATTGGTTATCTCCGCACAGGGCATCCTAGTAAGATATCCAAGGTTCAAATTCCCGACATTCAAGCGATTTTCTTGTAAAAAAAACACTGTTTGTAATTTTTTTATTCTCCTCTGGTTGAATGTCTTAATGTAACTCTTTATTGGCTTTGTAAATAAAATAATTAATAAATAAATAAATACTTACAATATTTTTTTAAAAATTTAATCTCTATATGAAAAAATTTTGTACATACAATCGGTTATGTATATAAAATGTATATTATGAGTTAAACTTATATTTACGTTATGAAAATATCTATAATTCTTTATCTTACCGGCCATACAAGTATTATGAAATAACCAAACGAACATGGTGACGCTTTACCATAATATCTGGTGCTAGCTGTTATTTTTGCCTACATCGCGGCCCACTGACTAAACTCTGGACTAACTGCACCAATGAGATAACACAGCATCGCTAATCTGTCAGACGACCCAACTCTGTTAATCTATTTAATACACGCATATATAGTGAAATAATGTGCTATTAAAATTTAATTATGTGTCCAGTTTTATTTGTAACGTTACTATATCAAATTCCAAATACGTTGGCACAAATTTTATATAATAATTTGTTGTTATTACAGTTTCGGAGTGATTTATTTATTTGTGAAATTGTACTTTTTTCTGTTTTTTTTTTTAAGTAAAATAACTGTTTCGACTCGTATCATGTTTCAGTTTGTAACGCCGCCAACGCTTTAAACAGTTTTTTTTACAATTTTTTTGCTAAAGATATTTTTTGTATGATCACTTAAATGTGAATACTTTTAAAAAGATTACGCTAGAGATAACTTTGTTAACTATATTATAATCTAATTATCTTATAGATAAAAAATATTTAAGAAAAAAAATATTTCATTTCTGGTTTTTTAACCGTGGTGTAATAATGAATTTGTATCACTTGTGAATTTCGGGTTTCAACGTCGACGTTAGTGAATTGTTTCTTTATAAGTAGAATATTGACAAAAAGTGAGTGGAAAAAAAAATAGCTTCACGCTCGCTAGCTAGTATCCCGCACACAGCAGGGTAGGCAGAGGGAACCTAGTGTTAAGACACTCCGTTCCCCACTTTCTGCCGAATTCTGGAGGGATTGCGTGTTGAGTGGCAGAACTCAACGCCGCGCTTAACCTGAAAGTGAGTGGAAGGTCACATAAAAAGGAGTTCTCATCCTTGGACAAATGAGGAAGATGATGACAGTGGACGAGGCGAAGGTAGATTCAGAGCATAGCGTTTAGCGCTCTGTTCTCTCTGACTTCCTCCCTCCTATAAAGCGTGAATTTAATAAGTGGTTCGTTAGTCTGGTTTTCTCTGGTCATTTCGCAATATGCGTGACAAAAGTAAATATAGCATATCTTTTGATACTTATGAAATTAAAATATGAACGATAGTAGACTTATACATAAATATATTTACATTTCGCGGAAATGAGGGCGTGTCCACCTCAAAATAATTATTATTTAGTTCTATTCGTTCTATTCGGATTCGTTCCACCGACGTTTATATATAATATGAAATTGGGGTAAGTGTTACGGTAGTATAATTTAGAAATAAAAACGTAAAAAATAATAATAAGTCAAAACATTGTATTTTAATCAATTTGAAATTTTTTAAACTAGATGTTAATATATGTATAACTTTTTCAATGCTGCTGTACTTTTTTTACTTATAATCGGCTACTTGTAATATTTTATATTTTTTAACATTCTTAAAGTGTTATTCCACACATGAAAGAGAAATATTTAATTAGAAAACATTTAAAGATTTGAACGTAGCGGGCGTACGTTCCGTATGGCTTAGTTGGTCAGCGCGCTTAGGCGGTTTCCAAAGAGACGCGGGTTCAAACCCCACTACATTAAAATTTTTATACGTTTTCTAATTAAGTATTTTAATATTTTTTGGAAACAACAACTGGGTTTGTGTCCCGGTGTTCAATGTAATAACATTGAACACCGGGACACAAACCCAGTTGTTGTTTCCAAAAAATATTAAAATACTAAATAACAAATAAAATAACAAATACGTTAATAAACGTAAAAAATATAATTGGCGATAAAATCAAATTATTTGAAATACTTATAATTGCTGGATCAATTTTAATTGTTTAACTATGTTGTGACGCTAAGTTCCCTCTGCCTACCCTGCTGCGTGCGGGATACAGCGTGAAGCTGATTTAACTATGTTAAGATTCATCTATTCTATATATTCGTTTAAGCTCTAGAGGATAAAATATAGTTGATATTAATATTAATGCGGTTCTCATATAACATAAAAACTTACACATAGTCAGACATGTAAAGAAATAAAAGAAATTTCGTTTTCACTAACCAATGATGGTAGAATGTTTTTAGCCAAAGAGTATAAAGATTTAGAGATATATAATAATACCATAAAGTTTATAAAGTGGTCATGTTCTCTTAAATGACTCTATAGCGACGTTAGTTATTAAGTATAGCCGATGAAGCCGTTTCATAATCCATGTTTCTGTATTTAGTGTGGAGCATTCAGGCCTTAGTTAGCTTTTGTGATCAGTTTGTTCCAATGCTTGTTATTTTTATTAAGTTCTCTTTTATTCTGGCCTTCTATTGCTTACAATTACTATTAAAACATATCAATTTGATTAAATTTTGTGTTTAAATTATTTCTTATGTTTTTTTTTAAAGTAATGCGTGATTTTTTTTTTTTTTTTATGAAAAAGACAAGGCAAACGAGCGTGCGGGTCACCTGATGGTAAGTGATCACCGCCGCCCACGACCCCGTGCAACACCAGAGGAGCTACAGGTGCATTGCCTGCCTGTAAGGTGGGTTGGGCTCCGGAGGCCGGCATTACCTGATGCGAAACGCAGTGGCATAAGGCCACTACTTCACGCCGGTTTTAAATGCCGGGGGTGGTAATGATCCGGTCGAGTCTGCCCATGCGTGTTGCCATTGCTGGCGACGTGACTCTACCACACGTACTTTAGTCGCCTCTTACGACACCACCAGTACCAGGATGATCCTATTCTAGGCCGGGATCACACGGCACAAAAATGGGATTTATTTGATATATAACATTGTTTGCTGTGTAATATCAATTAATAAACCTGGATATCTTTCGTTATGTTTTCGTTACATATTTACTATTTTCCAATGTTGGAGCCAGGCAATTTTATTGATTATTTCTAAAGCAATTAACTTTTCAATCAACATAATTTATGTAGTAGTAATATTGCGTATATAATCGTATCAGAATTAAGCGAAATAGTTTCCGTAATAATTTAGTAAATGAAGTAATTGTTAGATTGCGTACAATAATTCTCAATAAACCGGTATGTAGCGCCCTTTATTCCACGAAATCAATTTTCTATCGCATAGAAGCTTAAAATTTATTTCAAGTAGTTTTAAATTGTACTATGGGTATGTTTAATAAATATAATTTAACACAAAGTGGGTCACAACCTGATAATTTTGACAAAATAAATGTTTTTATTTATTGAAAAAAATACTGTTTCTGTTTTGGGAAAAAATATATTATATTAGGATTTTATGAAGCAGTTAAAACTCGGGTTTAATTTAAAGTGGTGCTGACAAAAACATTCCGTATATACTACATTCACTCTGTATATATAACATTGTATCGCTTCGTTATATATATATATATATATATATATATATATATATATATATATATATATATATAACGAAGCAAAACGTGGCGTTAAGTTCCGCCACTCAACACACACTGCCGTCAAATTTTGGCGGAAAGTGTCTTAATGGGGACGGAGTGTCTTAACATTATTTTCCCTAATTATGAAAATAATAATAAAAAAATATTTCAACCAAACTCAGGTTAAAAAAGTTAATAAAAAACCCAAAATGTAGTTGTTAACTGCACTCGTTGAACCGATAATTTGAGCGCTGCGACACTCGAAGAGCTCTATTAGTTTTTTCTTCGCTTAACTGTGTGGCATCGTTATATTGTTTATTTTGTCTTAATGATAGAGATTCTAATTTAACACATGTTGCTCTCTCTCCTATAAAAAAGTTATATCCACATTATTTCATATAATTTGTACTGAGTTATGACAAAGGTTCGTGTGTTTAAGAGCAATTTTTCTCTTTCCGTTATTAACCGGTAACCTTTTTTTTGTACCTTAAAAACGTTAACGAGGCTTAGATGTGGAGTTTTTTTTTAATATTATAAAGTTATGGTGATTTTGTTGTACGGAAATGAACCTTAATTAAATGAAGCTATAAAAGTAGCTGAATATTAAAAAAAAACAACGAAACGTTAAATTCTTGTTGATTATCAACTATAGAGTATTTTTTTTGTTAGCTTTACGCTGTATCCCCAATATAGCAAGATAGTCAGAGTCAGCTTAGTGTTAAATATACTCCGCTCTCCAGTTATCGTCGAATTCTGGAGGTATTACTTGCTGAGTGACGGAACTCAACGCCGCGCTTTGCCTCGACACCAGAGCGAAGAAATTCTTTTAATAGAGTGGGAATCTGACCCAAAACCTGTCGCGTTTACAATCACACACTACGCCACAACTGGCCACGAGATAGAAATACATAGAATAATAGTATATTAACTTTCGAATCATTCTTAAGAAAATAATGTTAGAAATATTTATATTAATATTTTTACTAATATTTTACAAATAAATCTTATTTGTATTGTCCACATATCTAACTTAAGAAATAATTATATATCCATACAAAAGTTATTATTTTTAGTAACTTTAGCTTATTATGTTGGCTGGTAAAGAGAACAAGGGACCAGTAAATATCTCCGTCGTACATAAACATATATGTTTATAGCTATTGTGAAGTCGCAACTAATTTATTCCTCCTCAGGAGAATGCCCAGTTTGTTAACTAATATTCATAATATTTAGAAATGTGATGTTAAGCTTAGGCTATATGACTAACAATCATTTTAGAAGCTACCCAATGTGAATATGTATGTAAATGTGAATTACACATAGGTATAAAAATAAATTTATTTCACTTAAATAATTTTTAAGTGTTTTAAAAAAATAACTTTTGGCCGTTTTTAAGAATATAGAATGAATTCAACAGGTGTAATGTTGTCTTATAATATCCGCCATGTTGGTACATGTTATATGTCATTGCTTGCTATAGATAGTGATTGAAGGTTTAAGTTTCATAGATAAATGCTTTATTTTTAGAATATCATAAAAATGTCAAATATAAACAAAAATGAATCAGTTAATTAATTATATATTGATTTTCTAAGGACATAAATAATGAAAGAAAAGGAAGTAAAAAAAGGAAGGATGTAAAGAATTTAAAATAAAAGAGCTAGTGTAGACATTTCCTTACAAAATGACAAGTTGTCAGTACCATAACATATAGTCCATAAAGAACCTAACTTAATGCTTCTGGGGATATTAAAGTGTATTGTAAATTAAAAAATATTTTGGTAGTGTAAAGTAGCAGGGTAAAAGAATTTCTTTAAATAATTTTAATAATTTTACTTATGACAAATAGTTAATAATTCATCATTACTAAATTTAATGAACATATTTGTTTTAATATAAAATATTTAATATTAACTAGAAAATGTGACGCGGTAAATAGAGAATTCTCATTTAGATCAGGTATATCTTTTATAATACGAAAGATATCCGAAGGTAAAAATATAAATATGTTTGATGTACTTTAAATTTTCTAATATAGTTAGAAAAAAAATGAGGTCACTGGCCATTGAGGCCAGTTGTGGCGCAGGGGTGTGGGTTTGATTTTCACTCGAGGAAATGAAATATTTAATATCTTAACTTCCTCGTAACGATGGTAACTGGCTGGCTTTGGTAACGAGGCGAAGTGCGGCGTTAAGTTCAGCCACTCAACACGCAATGCTTCTAGACTTCGACGGAGTGAAAGAAAATTAAAGTGGGGAACGAAAATGTCTTAATGAGAACGGAGTGTCCTAACACTAGATTCCAATGTTCCTTCTGAAAAAAAAAGTATTTCATGATAGTACTGTCAAGCTCAAAAAGTTATAATAAAAAAAACGTACGTTTGTATATTTAAAAACATTTTATAACATAAAATTTAATTTCAAACATTAATAAAAGAAATATAAGTAAGAGAAAATAAATTACATTTGAAGTAGAGGCGTCGCAGCATATTTAAGCGTTTCAAAGTTTTATTGTTAAAAAGTTATTATATGTAAATTGTAGAGTCGTGACGATGTTTGGACAGATAGTGACGAAATGTTTCGCAATAGACGAAGTTAGTTAATGTGGGCGCTGGTCGGGCACCTGCCTGCTTTTTCTCAGTAACAGATCCAAATGATAGATCCCTAGATTTAATATTTCATAAACGTGATCTTTTTGAGCACGCTACTATGAATTTTAAAATTTATTTAAGTTTTTTTTGCTTGTTTGTTAGTGTTTTAATATTTTATAAGTTTTCGTGTCTGTTTATATATATAGTTATATATTCGTATTTCGTGTCTGTTTATATATATAGTAGTATATATAGCTTAGGAACTTACGAGCCTAGTGTTAAAGCGCTCAGTTCCCATTACTCTCCCAAATTCTGGATGCATTGCGTGTTGAGTTGCGGAACTCAACACCGCGCTTTGCCTCGTTACCATATCAAGGATATGAAAATATAAAAAAAATAATAATTGCCTCGAACGGGAATTGAGCCCACAACCTATAACGCTTACTGTCGTACGCTTCTGCCTGCGCCATGACTTTTATCAAATCTCAGAAAGACATAAGAGTTCACTGAATAAGGATATAATTTAAGTTTTATAGCCTTAATGATGATGTTAAATATACAGAGATATCAGTTTACGTGACTTAAGATATTTTATCAATAGCTACATACATATATAATAAATACTAGCCCTTGGTTTTCAATTAAGTTGTTAACTCCACAAATATGGTCGATGATCCAGCGTTCTCTTTATTAGCGTATGTAATACTACGTCTCTGTCAGGTTAAGATAACTCTTAATGAAGGGTTCGGTATTGGCCTAACAAATGTTTCGCCACAAATCGTGCATCGTGGTCACCAATCAATACTGTTATTTACTCTCGACTGCCTTTCGAAAATGTTATTTAATGTTTACTTACTATTTATCTGTTCAATGCTCATAATTTGGAGGTATTATAATGTTTAAGTGTAGGTAGTTTTGATGGTTGGTTATTTTTATGAAAGTTTTGTCGTGATATATTTTACATGATTATTTTTTTTTAATTTCTTTCAATTACCCAAAAAGTGGCATTGATTGGCAAATCATAACAGCATCGTTATACGTTTTGAAAAAAAAGCGTAAAAAATTAAAAAGAAACTTTCCCGTCATTGTTTCCAACTAAAACATATGCCACATTTCGTTGAGTTTAAAAAAAAACATACTCTTACATTACAATACTGACAACTTACAACTGACTACAGGAAGACTAAGCTTGGATGAGTAAATTAATTGATATTAATGATGAAAGTAGCTTCCGTCCATTCTCTGCTTGATTAACGCCGTAACTTACAAGTACTTTAAGGGTACTGTATTCAGTTGTCCCGACGCCAGTTGTTAAACTTATTCGCTTTATATGTGCTAATTAAAGAACATTTACGCACAATGACCGCGGCTGTCCAGAGAACATGGAACAGAGGGCTTTCTTCTGTGACTGTCTGAGTGACTACCAATATCATGTTTAAAATGGAAGCTTAACTTTTCAATTTATATTTATTTAAGAACTTTAATGTATATTTAAAATGAAGATTCCGATCTGTGGTTTATACATTGCTGGCTTAGGAAGATTTTTTCAAAAAATTGCAGTCTAAATTGTGCATTGGAATTGATATATGAATACAGATTCACGGTACCCAGTAATAGGGTAAGATAACTCAGTGATTGTATCGTGATATAATCGCGAGCCATTGACATTTCTTTTATTTTATCAGTCGGTTGTAAGATAAAACGGTAATAAATAATGCTTCAGGACACTGCGTACGAGTACGTGCGTCCAGTTGCACTTTTCATTTGTACTCTGCGTAATTATGGCTAAGTTGACTGGTTTTATTTATTACTTCGACTCCGACGCTAGTGAGGAATATACTTTGTTAATAGTTAGTAATTATATAAGTATGATTTAGTGTTTCACGTGTTGGTACATCCCTTTGCTTAGACGTTATTTCATTTGTGGCGTAGGAAGTATTTTCTATGGTATTCTATCAATGTCCTGGTGTTCATTTTCATTTATGTCAGCTTAAGTTCATAGAAATGGAATATTAGTTATAAGAAATATGTATAATATATACAGAAAATAAAACACGTAAAAGTACAATAAAGGTACCTAAATATTTTTACAAATGTCCTTCTTTCGTTGATTAGACAAATTAAACTTATTGAAAGGTCAGTTTTATTTAATTTGCTTAAAGTGTGTACTGACAAAATCAGGGATAGAACAAGAACAATAAATCAAACAATAACACAGGATATACAAAAAACATTAAAATATTAATAAATATAGTATATTTTCACAAAATATTAAGGATTATGCATGACACATCTTCAAAGCTCGTTTCTCCGAATCTTATTCTGACTCCGTCCACGTCGCGCGTTTCCTACGGGATGTATTACAGATACTACCTATAGATAGAGAACCTATAACTGTATTTACCTCTAAACTAGCTTTATTGTATTTTTGTACCATTTGTATGCGGATTGGGTGCGTATGACATCTGTGCATCGAAACTTTTAAAAGGGGGAGACGCTCGTTCCGAAGATGTTACGTTTTTTGCGGAATACCAAATTATGGGTATTCAAGTAACTTGCTTTGGAGCGGTAATGTATTGTTATTGTTTCTTTCTTGTTTTTGAGGCATTAATTCAACCTTTTTTAGTGGAAACTACATAGAGTATAATAAAGCTTACGAAATCTTCATATCTGCTCGTAAGCAGAGAAAAATTCGAACGTTTAAAGAGTTTTAAGAACTCGGGCTTTTCAATAATAAATAGATTTTAAATAAAATCATTTTTTACAGATTTTTTTCAGTGGATCAATAAGCAAAAATTACCTTGTAGGTATTAAATCATTTTTATTTAAAAATGTCTTTGAACTGTACATATGAATGTAGGTATATTTTATTAATTCTAACCTAACTATACAATATGCAAACCTGTATACAAATATACATACAACGACAAGAGTGTATATAGTTATTTTACACACACATATCCACATATATTTCGAAATACCTGAAATTGAATTCCGTACCGTGCATGTCCAAATTGATCATTCTCGAATAGTCAAATTTAAGCTTCGCAATCAAGAGATGCGACACGTTAGGCCGTGTCTACATAACAACCTTTTAGCTTAATCCGATACGTACAACGCAGTACAGTAATAAGAAGATTGTAATTGAACGTCAAAGACGCCGGTTTGAATTAGACGAACCGAGCTGGACCATACATAGATTATGTGTTTATATTAGAAATGATATAATTTAACAAAAACATAAATAATACAAAAAAAAATATTAATGTTTTTATTTTTTCGCGTTGTAAATAAATGATTTATATAATATGTGTAACCAGCTTTTACCTGCGGTTTTGCTCGCGTTGTCAAGTAATATTGTATCAAATGACTGCAGGTATAGTGAACTACATCGAAATTATTACAGTAGTTTTATACAGCCTTCCTTTGTAAATAGACTATCCAAAACAAAAAATAATAATTTTAAAGAATAGTTCCTGATGTTTCGATTCAATCGAACACAAACACTTTGGGTTTATAATATTATTAAATAAAAAAAAAAAACACCTTCAAAATATCGCAAGCTGCAAACTTTTATATAGGTACTTTTTAATTTAATGTGAAAAAAATAACATATTTAGATAAAAGTCTCTATTGCAAATTTGAAAAGATATAATAGAGTAAATTTTTAATACAAAATGCACAAAGGCAAATTGTATATTTAATATTTTTTTTATAAATATCATACATATATCCATATGTCATTTCTATAACATTTTGTTTCTAAGAGCTTATAAATATAAGCGACAATTCCTAATAGTATTAGTGATTGACGTCCAACTTTGGTTCGTTACGGCCCGATTGACTTCGTTTCGGGAGCATGACGGCGATTATTGACAATAATCTGTGTGTGCGCTTATTAAATTAAATTGAATGAAAACCAGTTCAAAAATTATTTATTTATAAAACTCTATACGTTATTATTTTATTAAAAACTAGTTCTAGCCTGTAACTTCGTCTGCGTAGACTATATAATATATTAAAGCATAATATTTTTTTTCTCTCGACTGCCTCTCTTATTGGAAAATTATCTTTTACTAGGTACTTTCTTACACTTTTTAAATTTTAGTTTTCACAGCGAAAGAAAAATGAGCGGGTGATGCTAAGACGGAACGGACTCTTTTTAAATTAAATACATTTACATTTCCACTAACAAAGAGTTTTGTGTTTTATTATTACGTGCTCAATCGTAATTACAGCCGTGTTGGTGTCAAAAATTACTATGTAGTATAATATATTTATTATAACATTACTTTTTGATCCTGCTTTTATGCATTCTAATACTATATAGCTGACGATTTTGTTTATTTGAACCCGCTTAGGAGATAATGGTTCGAATTGTAAGAAAAAATCTTCTTGTTTTATAGAAGTCAATTATCGAGGAAGGCATATTTGGATAGCTGCAGGTAAACGCTGCTTGTGTACAAAACAAAGCAATCTACCTAACTGCAATATATTCATATACTCATGGATAACACGATAATAAATTATTACTATTATATTTTTTTAAATATTTTTGATTTATTTAATATTTTATATCTTTCATATCTTTCAACTAGGTAACTCAAGTAATTTTAATTTATTTGTTATTATGTTATTATTCTATTTATTAGCTTTATTAGGTTTATATCAGTTAACGCTGCATTTTTGATACTAAAATTAATGAAAAAAGACCAAAGTTCAATACTATATTATTATTTATAGTTCATGAATTTGAATCGCTCCGAATAATTAATTCATAGTAAACACCTATCAGGTAAAGTAAGCTTTCATTTTCAATATTACTCAAAAGCTTTAAAAACAATATATTCTATTTGCGGAAATACATTTCATGTTAATTAGAATGATATCACTTGCTAAATAATATCTGAAATTAGACATCTAATTATATGAAATAAAAAAAATATTCCTTCACTAATTAGGCAATAAACATGTACACTGTAAAAGTAAATTCCATATAATATCTCGCTAGAGACATACATTCTAGACTACTCAAGATTATATATAAACGTAAACCGTCAACAATAAACTCTTTGTTTATACGTTTAGTTGTTTGTAATATCAAACGCGATGAATGACTCCGTAGAGAGTGCTAAAATAGCTAAGTTATTATGTTTTCTCGTATTTTAGATGGAAATAGTACTTTCGGTTTTATTAGCCTCGCTAACTCCATTAAATAATAGTGCGTGTAGGGAAACGTAAAAGATGAACAAAGGACTAATATCTTTCGTTTAATTTCTATTCACTTCCCTTGTAAATTTAATACGAGCTTACAGAGGATGAACTTCTTTGTTATTTGGAATTATAATATATAAAACTTTAGTATGAATTAAAGGTGTTGTTTTGTAATTTTTTAATTGTCCATTATTATTTTTTAATTTTAGGTTTACTATACATATTTATATATTTTTTGTTCACTGATTTTATAAATATAACGATACGTAAATATCATATTACGAAATCACTCAGTTATAGACAAAATGCGCCGTCAAATATCACTCACTATCTAGCATGCTTAAAGAAAATAAGTGAACAGCATACTTAGAACTAACAATCTGTTTTCGTTTGTCGGCACATTGTGGGAAGGTTATTCAAGAAGAATTATAAGAATGTAAACATGTAGACAATTTCAGTACAAAGTTTACTAATAAATTCTAATATCAATTTAGAGTATTCGAGTCAATCAGAAAATTCTCGTTCATTTACAAAGCAGCCAACGTATTCTCAAGCAGTCCGTAGTACCGTAGGGCAAAGGAGGAATTTAAGATGCTATCATTGTACCGGGAGCTCACATTTTTATGGGTGTTATGGCGCAATAAATAAATATACCGTTGCTACACCTACATATGTCATTGGTTAAGGGCTTTTTTTTATAGTTTTGCTAAGTTTTTATATTTTTATTTGGCCTATAAAAAATCTACTTAGAATATATTGTGAAAGTATTTAAAATATACTACAGGACACGGTTAAAGTCATAGTGTTAAAGTCCCTAAATAATAAGCTTTTGCATTTCTATTAATACGTATTGTTGTAATTACTGTATAACAGTTAAATAAATTCAATTTTATTATACAAATATTAAATATGGTGGCACTGCTCAAACGAGATTCATGTAGTCATTGTAAAAAACATATTGTTATTGGCTCTAATCACATTGTCTACTACAAGACATTCTTATTTCCAAAACACAAAACACTGATATATCAAAATCTATATTTAATGTATAAAAAAAGACATGTTATGACAAATAAAAGAATGATAAACAACAATATAACAACACATTGCTTAAGTTTCTTTTTTAAAAAAAGAAATTAAGAATGAATTAATCTTCGCTAATATTTTAATTTCTTGAAAATGATCATATGAAAAGAATAAGCGTGAAACCGTGTAGACGTTCACACAGTCCCTAACGTTTAAAGTCGACAGATGAGATGTCAGCAGAAAATTGGATTTTGTAAAATAAATATGTCGCATCTACTTTGAAGCACCCACACTTGACTAAAACTAGCTTTGAGAGTAAGCACTTTAGGTCGAATGTTGATTAAAGAATGTTAAAGAACACGAAAAGTTAATTTTAAACGCAACTTAGGACACAAAAGACTTAATTTTTGTCCACTATGTGTTCTGATACAACGTGGAGATGAATAAAGGTGTTTATTCATTCTTGAAGGGATTAGTCTTACAAAGGTAACGTACGTAAGTTAAGTGACATTCGCAATTGAAAATGTTTTTAAATAAGTAAAATATGAAATTGAAATCGCTCTTTGTTCGGTTTTAAGCTCTTAACCTTTTCTTTGGATGTGTTATTTCTATGGTAATTATTCATGTACCTGAGTCTTTACTGTTTTATAAGAAAATATTTAGAAATAAAGTTTTTTTTTATAAAATACAAGTCCTATTTTATTTACGTACATACGTTAACGTTTCAGAACCTTAAGATTTTACCTCTCTCTAGTACGCTCATGTGGGCCAAGACACTCCGTTCTCCTCTTTGTTTGTGGCGCAACCCGTCAGTGGGGAAAAAAACATGATTTCTCCGAGTGTTATTATATTATTTATAGTTATAATTATAAAAGTATTATCTGGTTTATTATAAATTTATCATCACGATATATTGGGTTTTATCATCCTCATCCACCATCTATCAATTTAGATCAAACAATATCTAAGTCTACAGAAATACAGAATAAACGGATATATAACAAGGTTGTCTTTTCCCATTCCACAAGATACCTAAAGAACAAAAATGCTTTGAGTATAATTACATAAATCAAATTGTAACACTTCTATTGAGAAACGAAGATCTTAAAATAAAATAAATACAGCATTTGGGTCACACTTGCTGATATTTTTATAATTTGTTGCCAAGAAAATTTTATTGACTTAAGGAAACACACTGCTGAGAAATCTTTAATTATTTTGTGAATTTCCAGTACTAACTGTATTAAGCCTGAATAGCTATTATGGGACTATATAGCAAATATCACCTTCATAAATACAAGGTGTGACTTGAGTTTTGAGGTTGTGACCACAATTCGGTTTTCGTTAATGACTGCTAAAATGAAGAAATTGCCAATAAAATTGCGTTAACTGTTATAAAGAGTTAAATAATTCATAATCGATCAAAAATCATGTTAACAATCGTTTCGCATAAAGTAAAAAATATTTAAAATAATATACCTAAATTGAAAATATATGGGAGAATAGCTTGCAAATTGGACTCACGCAGCGACAAGACCATACTGGTGTATGTATGTATGTATGTACATCATAATTCTTACTTAAAATGCACGCTAAAACAAATGATAAAAACACAACCAAAATTTCTTGTATAATTTTAATCATTTTCAAATATATGACCTGCATTAACAGTTTTTTTACTGTTATTAAGGTAGTGATTTATTTGACAAGCCCAAGATGTCGGACAGGGCCAATGCATCGATTTCTTTCTGACCCTTGTTTTAAAAGGCATAAAATAAACATCAACCGCGCATCTACAGGAACCGACATTTTAAAAAGTCACATTCTTTTTATTTCAATTTTCAATTTACAACAATATTCATCTCTTGTAAGTTTTTATTGATCGTAAAATATATCGGAATGAATATTGCGTATTAATTGCGTTTATTCTTGGTCTGGGAGTTCTCCGCGGTGGTGCGCTATCAAAGAGAAATATGTATATCTTTTTTTTATAAAAAAATCGATAAAATAAGTTTATGAATACATAATCGAAGTTCTTTCCTTTATTAACTACATATTGAAGTCCGCTAAAACCATATTATAAAGTTTTGATTATTTGTTAAAAGGCGGTCTTCTTAAATAACGTTTTTAATGTGCATTTAGTTTTAATAATTATCATTTAGCATTACTTATTTGTTATCTTAATTTGTAAATAACGATTGAATTACTAAGAAATAATTAAGTCTAATTTTAACTTCCTTGGTTACCGGAATTTTAATTTCATAATGTTTTTTTTTTGTTTTCATAAATTTGCTTATACGTTCATAGTTAAATAAATTATAAATTTAGTGTAGAATCCGTCGTGAAGCACCGCGAAACGGTAAACGGGATGGTTGAAGGTTCTATTTTCACTCCGAGGATTTTTCTATTTTCATTTGTTTTTCTCTATGGTAACAAATCAATAATGGCTATTAAATTGGTTAGAATATGGGAAATGGAGTGTCTTGGTGCTGTGTTGTCTCTGTCTAACCTGCTATATAAAATAAATAATTATAGAAAGTAAATGCCTTATCAGTACACAACGGTTGTGGTTCGAATTTAAAATCCAAGAAAATGTTATTTTATGATGTGTTATATTATGTAATGTTATGTAGTATTAAATTTCTTTACGATTCTCTAAGTCTGATTAGGCAAAATGTAGTATTGAACTCTGCCAATTGACTCACAATAATTCTATTTACGGTGGAAGACGGAGGAAGATCCCAGTACCTACTCCGAAAAAAGAATGAGACTATTAACTTTAAAACTATAGTTACTTGCTTGTTAACTGTGTTCCTTTAATGAGCATGTACGTTAAAGAAAGGGATGAATGGTTTTAAAAACGTTAAAAATATCATTCAAGTTAAAGATATGTTTCAAATTCTAATAAGTAAGGTAAGGCCAATCTTATTGGTAAGATGGTGCCAATTGGAGCTTTTTTTAAGTGAACAGATTAAATTACTTACATCACTACATTGAGGCTGTCGAGGCGTAATGGCCTAGCGTCCGGCTGTATACATTGCGGTGGGCTCGATTCCCACTCGGTGAAATAAACATTTCAATTTCCTCGCTTTGGTAACAAGATAAAGCGCGGCGTTGAACTCCACCACTCAACGCCATGTCTCAGAAATTTAGGGTAAAACTATCATATCTACTAACATAACCATAGTTAAGACATTATTTTTTTTAGAAATATATATATAAAAAAATAATAATGTCTTGACTATTGTTACTCCCTATAGCGGGATAGCCAAAGGCATTTGAGTGGCGGAACTTAACAACGCGCTTTTGCCTTAGTACCAGGGCGAAGAAATGATAATACTAATAAATATAATATAATTTTTATGATGATTTAATATAATATTTTTTTCTATTCATTTTAATTCCGCATTTTAATATTAGTCTAGAAAGAAATAGAATATTTTTATTTTCTTCCGAATCAGGTTTAACTCTATACACGGAAGGGACAAAAATAAAACAAACAGATCACACGTAGACAATACACGTTTAACGTTTCTGTGGGACCATCGCGTGCTCTCAACGGAACTCTGCGGTGAGCGCTGGTAAGGGAAGCGGATATACGGAACCACATTGTTACTGTTGTATTCTATATTCGTTCACACAAAATAGAAAACCAGATAAGGACATATTCAATATGATATGTATATTTCTTTTGTTATTTACGTATAGTATGGCCTAGATTTCCTATATGTAATCAATCTTGTATACTTATTCTTATTCCTTCTTATACATTCTTATAAGACATAGAGATTTTATTTATGTATGTACATATTTTTATTATAAATAATTGAATTGATTATTGAATATGTAATCAAATCGTATCATCGATTGTCCAAGATAATCAATGAATTTGAAACTTTAAAATTTTAAACAAGTATGTTTTACAATCCTACCCGATACAACTTAAACCGATCTATGAGTTTAAGTTAAATTAACTAAACCTATAATTAAAGCAAATATTATCCTCTTTGATAGACTCTTAAAAATTATTCTATAATGTCGTAACTAAATGTTTATATAAATAGATTACAAATTTTCATAAAAAATATTGTGCAATAAAAGACATCGTTAATTAAACTTTTGCTCTCAAAATTATAGCAAGATATAATCTATTTAAGGTGTTTTAACCGATTATATTACCGGTACGTGGTTGACGGTTACGAGCTTTCACATGAAGCAATTAGTAGTAATCTGATTTCTGTTACCTAAACATGCAAATCAGCGCGTTAGGTTAAACTAATTAGGTTGAACTAAAGTTATCGGACGCTATATGGGTAGGTGTATGTACTGCACAATACTTTGTATATAGGAAGAGATAGCGAGCTAGGGACGTTTTAAGTGTAATTTAGTTTTTTGTTAACAAGTTCAAGTATTTGTTTTAGGGTCCCACATATTATAATAGATGGTAGGTAGAGAGATTTAAGTGTTATGTTACTTGTCTGTTAAGTGGCGCAACTTAACACTGCACCTGGTATTCGTACAGGAGCGAGATGGTGTAAATAATTCGCGGGGGAATTGGACCAGGATCCATTGCGTCAGACCCTATGTCGTTGCACCACGATAACCTTTAAATATCATATAATGAGATATTATACGTTTAATTTTTATTAAGTGAGTGAGTGAAGCCAGTCGTGGTGCAGGGGCACAAAGTGTGACTGTAAAATCGACTAGTTGTGGGTTCGATCCCCACTCGAGGAAATGAAATATTTATTTACATTTATATTTTCATTTCTTCGCTTTGGTGTTGAGGCAAAGCGCGGCGTTGAGTTCCGCCACTCAACACGCAATGTGGCGGAAAGTGGGGAATGGAGTGTCTTAACTCTGGGTTCCCTCTGCCTACCATGTTGTGTGCAGGATACAATGTGCTGTTTTTTTAAATATATTTAGTAAAATTAAACATACACACATTTATTATTTTAGTTTTACTTTACTACTAATGACAATAAATATATGCTTAATCATCAGTTTATATTGGTGTGATCTGGATTTTAAACTTTATTTTTTAAAGTTTAATCGGTCAAAGTAAAAGAAAACATATATTCCAATATTGAAATATGACATCTAATTGATTTTACCCTGATTAACTCTTATTCATAGCGAGTGGTTCAACAGGTTAATTATAAGAAATTACAAAATTAAATTAACTACCATACCATTAAATATTGAAAATATTAGAAAAGTCTTTATAGAGAGATAACACGCATTTTCGACTTGATAAAATTATGCGTTACAACTTGTCGATTTCTTCATCTCATCCGAGACAACTTTACGCTCTCAAGGTTTATGTTTTAGTGAAAGTTTTTTTTTCGGAATTTAACAAGCTAAGCAGAGGGAGTCGCTCTTTACTTTTCACAGAATTCTGGAGGCATTGCGTGTTGAGTGGCGGTACTAAACGCCACGATTTGCCTCAACATTTCACATCACAACAACAAGCATTTACAGTTACACGCTTGTGCCCTGCACCACGTCTGGCCTTAGTGAAAGTTATGTACATATATAACATATATAATTTCTGATCAATACCGTATTAAATCTTATTGTGAGAAATGAAAACGAAATCTACGTACTGCTTTCACCGACCTTGGGGCAATACCTAATTGCACATTGTGTAATACCGACGCACGCTGTGAACAATCGTACCATACCGCTCGAGCTCACCACGATTTATTGGGTATGCCCACATCCAGATACTGGCCTTATACTGGACTGGACTGGAGTTTATAATATATTTTATTGAGTAAAGTAACATATAAAGAGAATTTGCACGTTATTGCACTTACGCAGCAGTTCAGCAAATTGTGTTACATGTTTTAAATTATTTATTAAGCAGCTTCCATTTTTAACAAAATGACAAAGCGAAATGTCATCATATATTTAAAACTTTTTACACATTATTTTAAAGTAAAATGCACATTTGAAAGCATACGAAAATGGGATTTCGTGACATTCATTGAAGGTCTTCACGAGTTATGTCGCAAAAATTAATAAATAATGCAGGTGATTTTTTTTCCGTTCGTCTCTCCAAATTGTAGTAGCGTACCAGAGCGGGATTTTTTCGTGATTTTGTTTTTTCTCTATTTCAGTTGATGTATGTGACGTATTTCCGCACTTTCGAATGAGTTTCGTATTCCCTTTCATGTGCGCGGTGCTTTAAAAATGTATTCGCGTGGGGTAGGTGGGTGCTGTAGACGTGACATGGGGGTATCATGATTTGTTAAGGAACTTTTCAGTTAACGCGTTCCTTTGGGACCCGAATGTTTGACTATTATAACTGTATTGTTCCTTTTTATTAATAATGTGACGATATGGGTTAGGGATTCGCTTTTGTTTTCAATGTTTATTCTCAATGTGTTGTTTTTTTGTCGTTTTATTGGAACATGTTATGTATCTAAAGGAACATAGTATGTATTTACTGAATCTGGTGGAGAACTTATATTGTGTTTTGAGACACCTCGTCTCCTATGTGGGGAAGAGTACGATTTCGCGCGAGAGTACGACGAGCGAGATATCGATTTTTTTTATTCTTCATTTTCACTTTATTTTGACGTGTAGAACCTAAAAGTAGTTTCAAATCGCGGCGCCCCGGAAATCGTACTCTTGCCTCTATGTGGATCGGGGACGAGGTGTCTCAAAACAATTCTGCCCAATTTTCGAAACTTGAATTTTGGAGCTTGTCGAGTGGCAAAACTTAACACCGCATTTTTTTGTTACCAGAGCAATAATGTAGTAAAATTCTTGAGTTGGAATACCCACAAACATTGTGTATATGCTGCGTCACGACGGCTTTTACTGTATATGAGTATAATGGTGCGAGTTCTACTGAGACTCTTCAATCTATAGAAGTATACCTACGTAATGTCTGTATATTCAGAATTTAGCAAAAATTTTATCTAATTGTATTATATTAAAATATAATAACTACAAAATAATTACCAGTAAAACTTTCTAGATAGCAATTTAGAACGTTCGCGTACATTACATAACAAGATAACCGTTGCAACATAAACAAAACAAAAACAGATCAAACGGCAGTAAACTTAACCAACTACAATAAAAGGTCTTGTAATTTCCCGATTATATTTCAGGCAGCGTAATTCAATGGACCTGATGATATCGATCAAATACTCCATCAGTGCGACAGCGGTACCCACGATTATCTGCAGGAAGGAATCGGGAAGGAACAGATAGGTCGTATCGTATGCCAATTAGCCAATTAGAGCCAAACAACGGAGGCTGGGGAGATAAACTTGTGTTTTTGTGATCTCGCCCAGGGACATTTCCTTTATCCCATTGATAGGGAGAAATGGCGGTGCTGTCTTCGGCAAGGTCGTGACAGTCGTTGTTTTCTGTATAACGGTGTTTTGGGTTCTAATTTTTTGGCGTTTATTAATTAATTTGAGGCTGTCGTGGCGCATGAGCACAAGAGTGTGATTGTAACGCGATTGTTGTGGGTTCGATCCCCACTCGGGTGAATGAATTATTATTTATTAGTACTTTCATTTCTTTGCTCTGGCAACAAGGCAGCCCGGTGTTGAGTTCCGCCACTCATCACGCAATGCCTTGAAAAATTTGATGAAAATTGGGGAACGCAGTATCTCAATACTAGGTTCCTTTTGCCTACTCAGCCATATCTGGGTTACAGCGTAAGTTAATTACTTGTGTTCAATGTGTAGATTTATAGTTATATGTACATAGGTTTATATGTACATTTTACGTCTATTATTGGAACATATATAGTTATTAGACAAAAATATTAATTTATTCAATTCGATTAATATATTTGTAAAACTTTATTGTATTTTATTTTAAAATTATTTTTAAAAGCTTTATTTACCTACATGTGACACATTCTCCTATGTAGGTTCTTATCAGCCTCGGAAAACGAGTTGACATAACCTATTCTCATTATTTTACAACTTAGCTACCGTAATCTATCTTTATTTACTTAATTACACATTATCCTTTAAGATAGTGTGTAATTAAGTAAATTTTAACTTAAAAAAATCTATAAGTCTACATAAAAATTTAGAAGATATTTTTTCATTTTTTTATTTTTATTAGAAGATTTTGAAAGCTATACGTTTGTATTTTATAAATAGGTAGTAATGATTCTTTTCATGTATTGTTTTTTTTTAAGATAAAAGGTGTAATTTAAATAAATTATTTTTGAAACGATATTATTTGATTGACTTCAAACTATATGGACTGGACTTTGTTACTATGTAGTAAAATATATAAAATCACTTGTATTTTAAATATAAAAACATATTCTTAGTTATAAATAATATGAAAAGCTTAGATTTGGTATTAAAATATCTCTATTTTGCTTTTTTTTAAATATATAATATAACAATATTATTTACTTTTACGAATTATTACCGCTTATCATACGATTATATAAAGGTACGTGTATTAACTGTTCTTTCGATTTCGGTTAATAGAAGATTTACGTACATACCTAAAACAAAGTAGAAAAATGAAATCCTGCTAACGAAGCTGTATGGTAATCCTGGCTGCGGTGGGATTCCTTCTGGAACAGCAAATAAGCGAACTACTTTATGTATAATTAGTATGTATTTTGTAACGATATCATTACTGCTTAAGTATATTTTTTTTAAGAAATAAGAATGTTTTGCATGAGTATACATAATATTATAATAATATACATATAAGTTTATAGGGTAGAGGGTAGGCAGAAGGCACCTAGTTTTAAAACATAGAATTTTTTGAGATGGTTGAGTGGCGAAACTCAATGCTGGGCTTTGGCCTTGGTGCCAGAGCGAAGAAATGAAAATATTAATAATTAATAATTCATTTCCTCGAGTGAGGATCGAACTCACAACCGTTGCGTTACAGTCACACCCTTATGCCCCAGCGCCATGACGGCCTCAAACAATTTTATGTTTGACGCTTACAACAATTCTATATTGTATTTTAAATATTTATAAAGGGTCTTCTTCTGCCTGACGTTAGGCCTGGCTTTTGTTGCCAGGTTCTACCTTCCGACTCAATCTACTCCACTTTAATCGCTATTCAGCACCCTCAGTGGTTAGTCCATTGGCTCTCATATATTAAGCCATCTTTTCCTTGCACGTCGACGGAAATCTAACTCCAGCTTCAGATATTGAAATATTAAAAAAGGTATGTATATTTAATTTAATTTTTATTTCTTTTCATATTCTGCGAAAAAATGTTTATTTATGTAATAAGAGTATTTATTATACGTAGTATAGATTTTTAAAGAAAACTTGAATAATTTAATAAAATAAATAACTTGCCTAAATAATAAAATTTATTCAATACAAAATTAGACTATTAGTTTCGACGAATAACAACAGAATAACACTAGATATTTACAATAATTAAGACAAACTAGACATATAAAAAAAATATATAAATAAATTATTCATAATAAATCTCATATTACAGAGAGGTCAATAAATTTCAATCTGTCATTGATAATTCTGTATGGAGAACATCTGCATACGCGGCTGTCCCTGTCTCATTCAACGTTCGGATTCTGTAACTCCACCTGTAGAATGTCTATAGAGCTGCCGTTAAAGCCTTATTGCTTTTATATTGCTTTATGTTGTTCGTGGAATCTTCTGACTGGAGATAAAGGTAAACGGAGCGTACGAAACTTGTGTTTGAAGTAGCGTGAATGATACCTTGTGCAAAGTAGGAAGTATCGTTAAATAAGTAGTTATGACTGTTAGTTAACAATTAGTTTTTTTTAACTTATATTTTAATTAGCATATTGTCTGTATATATGATATCGTCGTGGCACACCCACACTATATTTGGGGTTCCCACTTTGGGAAATTAATAAAAGTGACATGATAAAACGCCACATTTAGTTCTGTCACTCAATATTCAATATCCCAAAAATTGAGCGGGCGTAATGAGTGTCTTTACAATAGGTTCACTCTGCCTATCAAAAAAAAAAAAGAAAAAAGTGCTATTCGGCCAAAGTAAGAGAAAAAGTAACATAAATAATACACCACATCAGACTCGAAATAATTGAAATTACAAGATATAATATAGGTTATTCAATAATTTTTTAAATATTGTGCATATGATAAGCCCCACATTTACAAAACAAAACATTTTTAATCTGATCCGATAACAGAAAGTAGCTAAACTTTAAAAGATAAGTAACTTTATCCCGGTATATATGTTACAATCTCGTAACTCTTGTCGTAACGTAGGCGTTCGGGTCATGTCCGTCACCCACGTGATTAATAGAGCAGCAAGCGCCATCTCGCTTCAATAAGAAGTCTATTCTAAATTCCATTCCATTCTATTTCCTGTATAAATTATCGAATATTCTATGGACGGTTAAAATCTATAAGTTTTTGGAAGGTTTAACTCAATAAGTTTTTTTTTTAAGTTTTTGATTTCCGCTTATAATTTCAAATGAAATAACATTCTTAGCACAATATTTCCAGCACTTTACAATTCGTTATCACAGACAAATATTTACACTATTTAGTAGTAATATTTTAATTTAAGAAGTTTCGTATTTTTCATTGAAGTTGTAGCGGCACCTCTGACAACACATTATCTATTTCTGCATATCTCAACACAGATACGAAAATTGTAGAACGATCAAGGGATTGCATGGTGCATATAAAATAGATATCAATTTTATCGATCGCAATAACAAGTATAATATAACATATATGTATTTTTATATAAAGCGACATTGGTCGCCATATCCTCCTTTTTCCAACTTCTAATCTTTGGATAGCGGAAATTTCTAAAAACTTCTAGAGATTTAAGCCCATAACTTCTACTATTAATCTGACAAATCCACATGGAATTTCAACGGGGACATCGAAGTCGCGAACATATCCGAAAAATATGTACATGGTATAATATACAATACAATCAGCTACAACACCATGATCATTACGATAACATAATTTTCATAATGTAATTTAAAATAAAAAATAAATAAATCAGCTTCACGCTGTATCCCGCACACAGCAGGGTAGGCACAGGGAACCTGGTGTTAAGGCACTCCGTTCCCCACTTTCTGCCGAATTCTGGGGGCATTGCGTGTTGAGTGGCAGAACTCAACGCCGCGCTTAACCTCGACACCAGAACGAAGAAATGGAAATATAAATTTAAGTAAATATTTCATCTCCTCGAGTGGGGATGGAACCCACAACTAGTCGGTTTTACAGTCACACCTCGTGCCGCTGCGCCACGACTGGCCTCACTAATTTAAAATATACATACAAGAAATAAATTAAATATACTCATACATTGTTTTAATTCCAAGATTGTAAGGAAACGATTAGTCGAATACCCGGTGCTCGCTGTGGAATTAACTTAAACAAATCATATTTTGGTATCCACGACAGATTCTTTGTGGAGAGTATTTCGAATTTTTATGGTTCATTGTTATTTGAAAATATAAATTAGTCATTTTTCGTCGATAAACCGCCAAAGGAATGTAAATTTTAAATTTTATACTCCACTGTTGCAGCAATATTAAGATTTATCTTTAAGCCTTTGTTTGTACTTGCAGGCGTTCTCAAAATATGGCTTATTTTCATAAAGTTATTTATTTGGGTTGAGATTTTTTTAAGTTAAAATTTTGTAAGTAATAATATTTAAAATAGTTTATGTTAATTATATGTATGTACATGGTGGAGTAGTGGAACAGTGTCTCAGTCTCAACACTTAATGTCTCAATTTTAGCTGGAAAGTGGAGAACGCAATATTGTGACAAACTGACTAAATTCGCCTTCTTGCCCTATTGTGGTTGACGTTAAAGTTGCGTTATCGCAATATAGATATATTCTTTGCCTCGAATTTTGTTTATCCAAATATTACAGGTTTACTGTACCTATGCTATCTTTTTTGGATTATCTTAAATTGAATAATTTAAACATTATTATTATTATTTACTAATATTTTTAAATATTAACAAAGTTAACAATGTACTTATCAGTGACACTACCTTTTGTTTCTTTATATGTAGAAAAAATGCATGATTGTCTTTCAATGGTGGTCTTTTCAAGAATTACGTATTCTTATACCAATTAAAACTGGGATCAAGTTTAATATGGTTGTGTATGACGTGATCCATCAATTCTTAGATAAAAATTGTCACTTCGTAAATAATATATTATTATTATTATTATTAGCTTCACGCTGTATCCCGCACACAGCAGGGTAGGCAGAGGGAACCTAGTGTAAAGACACTCCGTTCCCCACTTTCTGCCGAATTTTGGAGGCATTGCGTGTTGAGTGGCAGAACTCAACGCCGCGGCTTTTCCTCGACACCAGAGCGAAGAAATGGAAATATAAATTTAAGTAAATATTTCATCTCCTCGAGTGGGGATCGAACCCACAACCAGTCGATTTTACAGTCACACTTTGTGCCACTGCGCCACGACTGGCCTCTTTGAAATAATATACTGCTCTAAATTTCAATATAATTTGTTCAATTTTTTTTAGTTTAAAATATGATTTTACATATCGTGGCGCAGGACCACAAGGAGCAGGTTGCGTGACTGTAAGGCGACTGGGGAAGGGAATGAATTAATTTTTATTTATTAATAATATCATTTCTTCTCTCTGGCACGAAGGAAAAAGCCCGGCATTGAGTTTCGCCAGGCGACACGGAATGCCTCGAAAACTTTGGCGGAAACGCTAGATTTCCTCTGCCTACCCAGCTGGATGCGGCATACAGTGTGAAGTTGTTTTTTTAATATAATACTGAAATTTAAAAATGATTTTTTAATGCCTTCAATACAAATGATACATAGATATTCGTAATAAATATCTTGCTTGTCTTGCGTATTGAGAGTATCGTGGTGCATTGGGTCAGTGTCTGACTGGAAATGAGTTTTGTGTTCAATCCCCACTCGGGGGCATTAATGTTTTCATTTCTCGCTCTGATATACAAAATGTGGCATTCAGTACGATTACTTAACACTATATCACTTGATGTTAATACTTGAATTCGGAAAGCAGAGGATAGGGTGTCCTCTGTATGTTGTTTTCCGCGAAGTAGACAAAATTTGGTATATTTAGGACAAAACGTAATGCTAAAAAAATATACTCTTCCGGCAAGATAAATTGAGAAATCATCAATTAAATTATCATCATAAAAATCAAACTAAATGTTTAACCTACACTAGAAAGCAAGTAAATTGCATTAAAATATAACAACACATTTAGTTTCCTAATTACAAAATTTCTTTCAAATATGGCTACATATTAAGATTCTGCTTTGTTTTCCCGATATCCGTATAAGTACTCTTTGCATGACCATAAATCTCTGTACACGATAGTGTCTAAAACCGATGTTCGGTGAGCGTAAACAAGGTAGTTTCTTAAAGGAAGTACAGTCATAGGTCTCTTTAACACCTCCCTACGTTTCCATAGAAAAATAACAATATAGACAAAAAGTACATTAATATTTAAATATTCTGGTGACAGCGGCACTATTGTAACCTGCTTAAAAATGGATAGCGTGACATGACGTGAAATAATACTTTATTTCATGTTTTACTTTCTGTCCATTAATAGGGAGTGTTTTGAGAAAAGAGAAATATCTAGATATCAACAGCGAAAAAAAACTATTAATTTTAATAGTTTAGTTTAGTTTTCATTTGCTTGAGATTTGAATCACGATTAGTCGGAACTGTGTCTGACTGAGCCACTGCGTTGTCATTATATCGAAAGTAACTCACTAATTTATTACAAAAAAGGCAGAAACTTCTGAAGCTCGCGGGGCAAAATTTTAATGTGAACAATAATTAATGTAAATAAAGTAAAAAGTACGAAAAGTACGCGTGTCCATAAATTAAACTAAGCGGAAAGGGTCCAACGCATATCGGGAGACCTTTTAAGAAACCTGTACACACAAATGCCATTCCGTCGGCCATAGTTAAAATGCCCAAAGAATAGCTATTCATTAGCGGGTGCGAGAATAAGAATTCTTCAAGCATTCTGAATATTTCATTGGTCGAAGAGCGTGTATTGTCTTTAGAAAAATGCCAGCATAGGCTTTAGCGTTAAATTATGTCCGCCCGGTGTTGCCAACACTCAGACAGAACAGGAGCTCTATCGCGTACGCCCGTTTATCCTTGTTAATTATCCAGTGACACAGTGGTTGCCATTGGGTATCTCTCACTACAACAAGTGAGTCCCGTTTCGGACTTAAATAGTTTTATCGTGAATATAAACATGGTGTAATGTTTTATGTATGTAACTAATATTTATTGGTAAAGATAAGAGTGTTTTATGACGATGTTCAGAAATTGTGTAATGAAACTTAATTCCTAACGCTTAAATAAGCATTTCCCATAAGATTTATTGTGTTGTTTCGTTATACAATACGAAGGTCAGGTAATTTTTCTTTATCGAATGTTATCGATGTCCTTTGATTAAGAGAATTGAGAGTCATCAACGTTTTTTGTCTTCGTTAAGCTTATCGATAGCAATAACTCTTTCTCAATCTCTGAATAATTAAAAGCCTTTTAAGTTTGTCAATGTAAAGCTCTTAAATTAACAAGACACGCAAGCCTTAAGAGCGTGTAAAATTATTCAGTATCCTGTCGGAAGACTGCACCACAAAGTTTGCGCTTTGCATATTTAAAGAATACTTGCTTATCTGGCTCATCGACGATTCAGATATTCCTGAGAAAAACAGAGTGGGCCAAAACACAAGATTCTTGTACTTTGGCCACGCATTAGGACAAAATTAAGTGCTGTTATGTGTTCAACCATTACATTAAAATGCCACCAACTACTTTGCATTGCTTCGGTAAAAATAAAGGGTTTTCCGCGTAAGCTATTGGCAGCACAATTATTCGATGAATCCTTCGCGCCGTACTTTGTACAGCAAGTTACGGCCTTGTTGCCAATTTATCGGAGAACAGCCCAATAAAGTGGAGCGGCACGCATGCTGCTTGTCAAATCATTTATGCTATTTTCAGCTTAATTTCCATGTAGTAGAAACGCATTTTGTTTCCATTTATCCAATTTATAATGTAGATAAGTGACTCTAGCGCGAACTTTGTCAACTGTTTATGAAGTTGGCCAAAATTACGAGCACATTGAAGCTGTGGCCTTGAATGGTGCGGTGTTTATAAGGTTAACGACACACTACTTTGATCGAGTTTCTACATCCAATCTAATTCCATAGAATATTGTTAAGAACACTGAAATAATATATAATAAGATAATTCCATTACGTGACTGGAAATAAGTTTTAGTTGTAGCATGTCACGGCGATGAGTCAACGCCGACCGAAATCACTTCCGTGGCGAGTCAATTCGTCGCGAGCATTGATAGCAATTAGGTGTGAGCGGTCGAGCGAGTACTACGAGAAGGAATCCCGCGGGAAACGGACATCTAAGCAAAAAAATCATTAACGGGTTAAGATTAACCTCTCACAGGAGTGGGTTTTATTAAATTAATCACTATGTATGGAGCACTCTTTGAATCTGTGATTGGATAAAATTAATAAATATTCTTGTGATTTTTATAATTTGTTCTTGTGAGATAGAATATATACCTACTTAGTTAAGTTGAGTTTTTATCTATATATAACATATAGATTATATTTATGTATGTATTGAATAGAAACAATACATTGTACTTATGTTTATGATTTATAGGCAAAATGATCATGATAAATTTGTATATTCAAATACATATGTAAATATAAAACGAAACAAAATCACATGTAGATAGATATAAATGACGTATATGGAAGTAACACAGATAAAATAGAACTACAGAACATTATACTATATATTAAATTAAATATTTAAAGTAAACCAACAAATATAGCGACGATTATAGCAAAAATGCCAAATAATATCAATAATGAAAGTAAGACTTTTATTTGAATAATTAAAACTAAACTAAACTAGCTTCACGCTTTATCCCTAACGGGGTAGTCAGAGAGAACGGAGCGCCAAACGCTACGATCTCTACATACCTCTTTCGCCTCGTCCACTGTCATCAACCTCTTCATATATGCCCTCCGGGGGGTCCTCTTGCTTTTTACGTGACCTTCCTCCATTATCTTTGACACTGTGTTTTCGAAGGTCAATATTTGAATAATTGTTATTAAATAATGAAAGTAAGATATTTTATTTGACATGTTATATGTACTGTCCATACAACATTAATTGCGGATCATTACGTAGCCAATAGCAGCCAGTAGCAATGGTAAGATACAATCTGCTGAAACAAAACCTAGTGGTCTAATGCTTTTTGAAGTTCAAACAGAGTGGAAGGAACCGGCCACGGTAGTGACAGCTACCGCTTGCGAGGAACTATTCTACCGTTATGTATACGGGGTATGCTACGCTGGAGTTATTGATAGAGACGTTATTAAAGATTAGATTTTCTATGTGTAGTGCTGTTAGTTTTAATAAAACTTAGTATGTAATAATGTATCTAGTTTACATTTTATGTAGAAACTGAAAATTTATGGTTGTTTTTGTTGTAATGTAGTAGATTAGTATCGATAGTTTAAAATGTAACTCTTTCGATTAGGTTGCCTCGGGTAATAAATAGTATGTATGTGTATATCACAATTATTTAACTCTTTTTATATAAAGGTAGAAAGTATAATACGTACTTACAATAAAAATAAATAAATAAAAAATAAAATATATAATGTATTTAGTCAGCAAATTTGCTTTCATTGTTTACTAATAATTAAGGTTATTGTAGATTTTTTTAACTTTATATTATTTCTGGGACACAGCAGAGTAGGCAGCAGAAACCTGGAAATCTACTGCCCATATTTTTCGTTGAATTGTTGAGACATTGTGTGCTGAGCGGAACTCATCGCCGCGGTTTGACTCGTTACCAGATCGAGGAAATGAAAATATTAAATATTTCATTCCTCCGAATGGGATTCTAACCCATTGTGGATGTGTTTTAAATGTTTAAGTCATAAATGGTAATTTCATATTTTTTATGAAAGTTCAATAATAGTAATTACAATAAACGTTTATTATAAATATTTATTTTATTTTTAATACATTTTAATATTTATTTTAGTTCCTATCTTATCAAAATGTTAGAAATTAAGTCACACAAAAATATACGTGTTATACATTTGAATTATACATTTGGATTATAAAAGGGCATTGATTATAATAAATAAATAATAATTATATACGTGAGATATGATCATAGTGGTCAGTTGTAAAGATTTTGATATTGACGTTTTTTGTTACTTTTTGTCGGTTCATTCAACCATTATTTTTTGCTCAACGAATGCGTTTCCTGCGCGTGTTGTTGCGAGAATACTAAGAATCCAATGAATATCTATTGCTTTTGACTTTTTAAAAGTGTTAATCCATACTTAGGAAAGAAAAATACTTAGAAAACTTATAAAAATTTGAACGTAGCGGGACTCGAACCCGCGCCTCCTGGAAATCGACCAGGTGCTCTGACCACTAAGCCATACGTCCTTTATTATACCGTCGGAGAAGGTATAAGTTAATTCGTAAAAAAGAGTAAGTACATATAAGTTAATTCTAAATAAGTATTAATCTAATCTAATAATTGAGGCCAGTCGTGGCGCAGCGGTACGAGGTGTGACTGTAAAACCGACTGGTTGTGGGTTCGATCCCCACTCGAGGAGATGAAATATTTACTTAAATTTATATTTCCATTTCTTCGCTCTGGTGTCGAGGTTAAGCGCGGCGTTGAGTTCTGCCACTCAATACGCAATGCCTCCAGAATTCGGCAGAAAGTGGGGAACGGAGTATCTTTACACTAGGTTCCCTCTGCCTACCCTGCTGTGTGCGGGATACGGCGTGAAGCTGATTTTATTTATCTAATACTTATTTTTCCATTGCAATAGATATAGTTAAATTATCATGTAATTTGATATTTTAAAAATATGTTTAATTACTTTAACCTTCCCATTACTTAAAAAAAAAAACAAAATTCTCAAAAACATGAACAAACAAAAAATATTACCAAATTTAATTAATTAAATATACTTTTCAATGTTCACCAAAACGATAACCCAAATCGTTTTGAATGCAATCATGATGGAGGACGTAATTAATTCGAACCCCCTACCCGGTTACACGGACCTTAAAAATCGAAAGATTGCTTCGGTATAATTTAATAGCGATTCCTTTCGTTTACAAGCAATAATAGCCTATAAAAAGTTCTTGCGATTCTCAATAAGTGTAATACTTTATCGTATTGTTATTTTTATGTGCGGGATTAATCATCGTTTAATTAAATTGCTCTTTGTTAAGAGGATAGAACTAATAAAATAGACTTTAAATGATATGTTTATTTCTGTTTTATAGATACTTACTTGTATGAAAAGTTTTTTAGTTTAAATTATTGTTCGCCATCTTTATTTGCTTTACTGAATAGATTTGGAAATTTATATTTGTATTTTAAGTATACGTTTATGGCGATTAAATGAATTCTGAGGTTCATGCTTAGGTAAAGGAATTTGATTTCTTTTACCTATTTGACGTGCAGTTTTATCTTTTTTGTCGATTTTATTACTTTTGCAAGCGTTAAAATTATTTCGTTTCATTGTGTTATTTTTTAGTAATTAAGTAAACAACGGCTAAATGAAGCATAAAATTGTGTGTGTGTACATTTAAATTAAAACATGAAGATATTTTTATATACGTTAAAAGTTTGCCTTTAAGTTGTGTAATTAAAATTATACAAATCAATAAATATTTTAAATACGAAAAAATACTGGTTTTCTTTGACTTAATACAAATATTTTTTTCAAAAAATAAATTTACATTTGTTTTAAGAATCTAAATTTACAAAATATTTATCTTCAATTCTAATTACCAGTCGTGGCGCAAGAACACAGCGTATGATTGTGAAGCGATGTCTGTGAGTTCGATTTCCATTTGGAGGAATGAATTATTTTCATTTCCTGGCTCTGATAATAAGACAAAGCGCGTTGTTGAGTTCCGACACTCAATGTTTCAAAAATTGAGCGGAAAGTGGGAAACAGAGTGTTTGAGGAAGATAAGATCTTTGATTTTTGACAAATCCCACCTCAGTCTACCCGTGACCACGGACTACTGCAAAGTGTCAAAAAGGTAGGGTTTCCAAAAATGTATAATCCTAAATATACGATTAATCCGGTTAAAATGGTTTCCTTTTGCCTATTTATGATGGTTTAATTTTACTAAGAAATCAAAGCATCAAATAATTAAGTTATGGCAACTCTCACAAAACATAAAGAAGAAGATTATTAGTAAAACTTATCACTAGTATGTTAATTTCTATATCAATTCGACGAACAGTGCGGCGCAGTGCATAAGACGATGTCGAATTAACCCGTCAACGTCATAACGTTATCGCGGCATCGGTAGCACTGGACAGATAATCTGTCGCCGACATTTTATTTTTGTTTGACATATGTCAGAAGCTGTCTTCGATTGTACAATTGTACATTCTTGTGCACATCCCTATTTGTGTTTGATACAGTTTAAAATAATTGTTGTAATTAATTTTTGTTGAAGGTAGTCGAGACGCAGGAGTGAAAGCGTGTGACTGGAATGCGATAGATTGTGGGTTCGTTTCCCATTCGAGGAGAAGAAATATTTAATATTTTTATTTCAAATTATGACAAATATAAGAAAGAATAAGGACAAAAAATTTAAAAAATTCTTGGCTTCATTTCCTTTACTTTATTTATTGCTATCAATATTGCACCAATTTAGTTTGTTAATATCTATATTTTTATAAGACTTTGAGAACACCAATAGCAGCGACTCCAAAACTTGTTTTTTATTACAATGATAAAATTTATCTCTTGATACGTTTAATAAATAGTGTTCAATCAAAACATTAAGACAGTTACGTATTTTTCATTTTATAAATAGTCTTTCCTATCGTCGAAACGTACCGTGGGTGGCGCGTAGCGGGCATTAAAATTAAAATATTTGTCCAGCCCGCGGCCACAGCGCTATCTAATTAAGAGCGATCGACACTGAAAACCCCATTAAGTTGTCCAACGGCGAATAAACTTTGGCAATATAGTAAATTGATCGGAAACCTTTGCTAGTAATTCGTGTTATCGCTATTATAAAATTGGTAAATTTAATTTTTATAATCGTCTTGACGATATTTATTGGGGAAAATAATATTGAATTATCTTTCTGTAAGGAACATGTTATATGGTTTGAGCGTTTTGATGTTTAAACGTATATATGTCACAAATTGTTGTACTTGATGTGTATATAATTCAATATCTCTAATAAAGCTTAAATCGATTATAAATTCAAAGCCAGAATTGTAGTAATAGATAAGTAATCTCTAATCTCTTATAATATAGAAATAACATAATTATATTATAAGGGAAGACATATTATTGATATTATGAGAGAAATCACATTATATGTACATATAATACATATAATATGATAATACATATAAATTGAGGCCGGTCGTGGCGCAGCGGCACGAGGTGTGACTGCAACATCTACTAGTTGTGGGTTCGATCCCCACTCGAGGAGATGAAATATTTACTTAAATTTATATTTTCATTTCTTCGCTCTGGTGTCGAGGTTAAGCGCGGCGTTGAGTTCTGCCACTCAACACGCAATGCCTCCAGAATTCGGCAGAAAGTGGGGAACGGAGTGTCTTAACACTAGGTTCCCTCTGCCTACCCTGCTGTGTGCGGGATACAGCGTGAAGCTGATTTAATTTATTTAATACATATAATATAGAGAAGCCCAGAAAATTTTCACTATATTAAGAAAAGAATGAATAAAAAAGAAAAAAATGAATCAATTAATGAATTTTGTGTCTATCTTTTAACGAGGCTCTCCTTCTTTCTTCTTCGTGCTTTGAATTCTTTTTTGAGAACATCGTGGGGCAGCAGCACGGTGTTTGATTATAAACGCGACGATTGTGGGTTCGATTCCCATTCGGGAAAATGAATTATTACCATCTCGTTGCTCTGATGCCAAGAAATAGCGTTGAGTTCCTCTAAGAGAATCTATGTCTCGATAATTGGGCGAAAGAGAGGAGCCAAGTGTCTTCTCTACCTACATTGTTAAATGAAAATAAGAAAAAAATCCCGTAACAAGTTTATCATCTTATTATGAAATAATGTAAAAAAATGTTACTTGACATTGATTTTTAGTTTCTTAATATTACATACGATGATGATAATGATTCACGAAACGTATGCAGGTTTTATTATTCAATTCCTTTTGATCGCTGGATACAACCGTCTGCTGTCCTTTTAGTGGGCATACAGAGCATGTTCGAATTTTACGAGCACATAAATATTGGATGTACTCGTGTGTCGTGGCTAACTGAAACATATACGGGGATAAAAATCTAAATTTTAAGCTTTTCATTACAAAATTAGCTCATAAGGAAAAAAAACTCTGTTATTTCTTTGTTATGGTAAGGTACTTTTAGAAATTAATTGAGATGAGATTAAAAATAAATAAAAAAATCTTGTTCTATGACTGTGAATCATTGCGTGCTTTACATTACCAGTCTGGAGAAGTAAAGATGGTTTAAATAGATTAAAAATTGAACTCACAACTATCGCATGTATAGTCAGAACTACAATGATATTTAAAAAAAAACGTTAGCGTTAACGTTGGGTATATGATTTCGTATATTTCAAAAGTAATAAGAACGAACACGTAAGGAGCCGCAGGCGCATATATTGATCATAATTTCAACTCTGGAGTCGGTGAATAATTTCGGTAAATTTGTTTGCTTGCTGCAGGTTTTGTCGATCTTAGCGCAGGAATTATGGATCTTACATAAAAAAAAATATTAGCCGACTGACAACGTACGACATTGTACTTGTCGGGATGTATGACCATAATTTTTATATATACAGTATTTAAACTTTTTTGATATTTATTTGATGATTTATTTACATAATTTATCACGAAGAAACTTAAATTACATGGTACATGACAAGTGGCTTATGTGAATATACTTCTTTATGAAACCTCGTTATTTTTATTATATTCGGGACAAAAATGTAAAATGCTTAACTTTAATTTATAAATCGTATCGTAAAAATATAGAAAGGTGTTAGTTACCTTTTATTTGTAATATACTAATATAGTAGCTATGTACCTGCGGCTTAACAAAAAACGCAAAAATATTAAGAATAATCCTTTTTTGTAATATTTCTGGCCATTTTTCTTTTGAATGCACATCATCACATCCATCGCACATTGGATCCGTGTCAATCGTGCAACGATGTTCTCAACAAATAAAACGTGCTTAATGTTATTTTTATAACCTTTCTTTTAACTTTAAAAGCTTTTTGAATCGAAGGACTTCGATTATTCCGATATAGCTACTTGATTTAAATGATCCATTGTGTGGACTGTCCCACGCATCTTATACTCTTACAGGTATACTATCTGATACTGTTAAAGAATTAGCCATCCATCATTTAATGATAATGATATTTGACGGGCTCTTATGATTATGTTGTTGATAAGTTTTTAATATTGCTTCGCATGTGTAATTAGATATGTTAAAAAAATAAAGTTTAGGAATTGTTTAAACCCAAGGCGGGTTTAGAGTAAATATTTAAAATCTAAAAAATGTTAAAAATGTAACTCCAACAAGTTGGCCTCGAAGAAAACGGGGATCATCAACAGAGCGAGACGGTACTTCACACCAAAACGCCGTTTGACGCTATATAGGGCCCAGGTTCGGCTTCATATGGAGTACTGTTCTCATCTCTGGGCTGGTGCACCCCAGTATCAGCTAGAACCATTTGATCGTATACAACATAGAGCCATTTGAATCATTGGGGCCCCAATGATCTGTGAAAGGCTTGATACTTTGGCTTTGAGTAGAGACGTCTCCTCGCTGTGCGTTCTCTACCGCATTTATCATGGGGAGTATCTGAAAAACTGTTTGACCTGTTACTTTCCGCCGAATGTACTAACCGCACAGTACGTCACACGCTATAATATCATCCACACCGCCTGGATGGCTTGGATGGCACCACCTGGATATGTGGCAAGCCACTATTGTGCGGTTTCGTAGGTACTTCCTCCCACGCGCCACGGTGTGGCCTACCCGCGGCAGTGTTTACAGGTCGATATGACATCGGTACCTTCAAAAATCGCGTCTATCTCCACCTTAAAGGCCGGCAGCGCACCTATAGCTCCTCTGGTGTTGCACGGGGTCGTGGGCGGCGGTAATCACTTACCATTAGGTGACCTAAACGCTCGTTTTCCTTTTTTTGTTCGATTTGTATATGGATAGCTGTCTCCAAGGAGTAAAACAAAGTGACATGGAAGTGAAAGTAGGAGCAGTGCTCATTGTATCATCAGAATTCGAGTTGCAGGCATCAGTCACCACTCTGAAAGAAACAACAATCAGTGTCCCACACACAGCAGGGTGAACCTAGGATGCAGAGGGAACCTAGGATGAAGAAACTCCGTTCCCCACTTTCCGCCGAGTTCTGGAGGCATTGCGTCTGCTGGCCTTAAAATAATCGGAATGCAAGATAAGTATAAATAGTAAAATATTAGAACAAATGAATGAAGTGATATATTTGGGAAGTATGTTCAGTAGAGATGGAAGATACGAAGATACGAGCTGAAAGGCGTATATGCTGCCGGTAAAAAAAGGACAAAGGTGCCTTAGCTGCATTGATGCAAAACGTCAGCACAACTGCACGTATGGCCGTACACAATGCAATGTTGCCAACGCTATTTGTTAGACAGTGAGACGTGGATTAATATCCATATATTACATAATACTGTGGAGATGCGATCTCTTCGTAGGATACGCTTAGGTGATCGAATCCGAAAGAGATACACAGAATGACAAGTACTAGCGAGGATGTCACGGTGAAAATGAAGAACAACGTGCTCAGCTGGTTTGGGACCGTTGAACGAATGTATTCATTCGTTCAACAACAAATAAAAGAATGGCAAGAAAGATTTATGATTGGAAAAGTGAGCCTTGAGAGAAAAGGCAGAGGAAGACCTCAGTTGACCTTAGAAAACACAATATCAAAGACATTGAAGAAAGGTCACGTAAAAACCATGAAGCTACATAGCTTAGCTTAGATTAGATTAGATTAAATTGCTAGATTTGATCCCACAATTACTGCGTCATGTTGGTTGACCTACATTAAAAAATATATTTAATTTAAATGAAATTCAATTCGATTTGCATCTTTTAAGCACATCTGTAAATACTGAAAGTAAATTCGCTTAATTGGCTTTTAATGTTTTTATGCGACTTACGGTTCTTGCATATTTGCTTTGACCGTTGAGTAATAGTAATAATTGATCAATGATCAATACTAAATGAAAAACGCCTTTTAAAACGCCTTTTAACATTCGCTGGATAGTTGTGTGTATCCAAAACGGATATACCGATTTTGATCTAATTTAATTGATAAAAGGACGTAAGAAGTTTTTTGTGTAGGAGTTTTTGATTTATATATGTAATATATACAATACACAACATATTTTTGGCACAATTATAATTTTGAAATATTACACTCGGTTATTAAAATAAGCGGCATTTTGATGTGGATGTCACTTTTTGTTTTTGACTTTTGCCACTCTTGCTTACTGGTATTTTATAGCTTCACGCTATAGCGTGAAGCTATAAAATACTATGTGCGGGATATATCCCGCACATAGCCAAGTAGGAGGATGAAATTGAATAACTAGTGTTAAGACACTCCGTTACCATTAAAACTCTTGCGTTCCCCACATTCAATTTATTATTAATTATTTATTATTCGTAAATTTTAAATGAATTTATTTATTCGTTTCATTGATTAGTACATACCAGTCTAGATTATATATCAGCTGTATTTCGACTAGTATATATTATCAGAACAATATCGTAATACTCTAAAATATCTAAAGTCCAACAACGATTTATTATAATTATATTTTAGTACTATAATTTTAGAACAGGACAGAAATATTTTGTTATTTTAATTTTTTTTACACATTGAAAATTCTGGTAAGATTTTATAGGACACAAAATTCACTACATATACAGATACATTGTACATAAAATCTTATAATATTTTTTTTATTTTATAATGCCAAGCCTAAAAACCAGCTTGATATATATTTACCGATTTATTTTTGAGGCCGGTCGTGGCGCAGCGGCACGAGATGTGACTGCAAAATCGACTGGTTGTGGGTTCGATCCCCACTCGAGGAGATGAAATATTTACTTAAATTTATATTTCCATTTCTTCGCTCTGGTGTCGAGGTTAAGCGCGGCGTTGAGTTCTGCCACTCAACACGCAATGCCTCCAGAATTCGGCAGAAAGTGGGGAACGGAGTGTCTTAACACTAGGTTCCCTCTGCCTACCCTGCTGTGTGCGGGATACAGCGTGAAGCTGATTTTTTTATATATATTTACTATGAACGCTGACCATAACATTTTTAGTATCTACAACACCAATAATCCAAAAAGTCTTATAAGAACCACATAAAGTCTACATTACTCGAACAGCCTATCCACCAACCTTTGTGTGAACACCGAAACCAATCAAATTTGTACGGTACATACTTCACGATACATTTGTCAAGACCGCTCATTCGTTGTAATTACTTATGGTGCTCAGCAAATTGATATAACTCGTATATTAGAAAGTGGAATAGATTTTTAATATAACATGACCCACTCGACTGGGAACGTGGTAGAACACATTATTCATATGATACTGATCTTGTATAAATATAATACGACAGTGGTAGTACAATGAAATAGATGATACGGTTAAGTGATCGGTATCTGGATGTTTTTAGGTTGTATGTGAATGTGTGATGCTAATGACGAATAAAGATTTTTAATAGTTTCATACATCTCCTGTGTACAGCAGGGTGGGCACAGAGAATCTAGTTTTGAGACTCTCCGTTCTCAACTTTCCGTCTACTTTTGAGGTGTTGATTGAGGTGTTGTTTGAACCCATAACTATCGCTTATACAGTTAGAAACTTGATGCTTGTATAGTGGAAATGATTCATTCCCACAAGTCGGAATCAAACCTAAGCCACGTCTTTATCGCGCGCGTCTAGCAGCGTCTTGTTTTAAGGCAGGAGTATGACTAATAATATAAGATGCTTAGGACAAGCAACATTATGTTTGTGAATAAAAATATCACTGAAAAAAATATTTATAGTTAAAAATAACTTAAACTTTCCTATTATGTATCAAGATAAAAAAGGATTAACATGTGAAGGTGATGAGTGCAGCGTGGCGTTTGGTCTTGGGCAGTTGTGAAGTTTCAACACTGTGATAAAAGTCCTGCTTGTTTTACTTTAAAATATGTGTCTGTCGTCAATGGAAACATAAATTATTTAATAAATACATATGTAGGATTCATTTTCTTATTTATATTCTAAAGTTAAAAATATTGTTATAAATTGCCAAAAAAAAAATATAGGATTTTTTGGATTTAAAACAAAAAAAAAAGCAATATTTTTTCCTTACCTATCAAGACGACGTACTCGTGCGTATATATTTTTTGTTACTAGCTTTATTTCGGTATGTTTTAAGTATATTAGAAAATAATTTAATCAATTTGTAGATAAAAATTAGTAATTAATTTTAAAAAAGATCTAATCAATATTCCTTTTAAAATTCACATTTAACCCTTTCGTCTTGTTTCCGCTCTAAACTTGTTTTCTATAAAAAATGGATGAACCACCCATTGTGTAACTCTATCAAGCGTTACATTTAAACACCCTTTGGTTGGACATTTTATTAGGGGTGGTTGATTGATCTTCTTGATTAGTAAGTTAAGTTACTTTCACATCTGATATATAAGAGATACACTTAAATTTTAATATTAAAGAAAAATTAGGAAATCAGCTTAACAACATTAAGCTCTACATTTTTTGTTAGAATTCAAGGAATTGCGTGTTGAGTGGCGGTATTCAACGCGGCATTTTACCAGAGTGAGGAAATGAAAATATTATTTGTTTCATTTCCCCGAGTAGGAATCGAATCCACATCCGTCGCGCTAATAGACGCTAATAGTCGCGACTTTGCCACGACGCCTCTGACTATAAGATTTCAAAAAATTTATATTCTTACTTGTTTACCTTACCTGACATTTAATTTTTTTTGCAGGGTAGGCAGAGGATGTCTAGTGTTAAAATAGTCCGTTCCCCAATTTCCGCCGAATTTTCAAGACATTGGGTGTTGAATGGCGGGACTCAACGCAGCGTTATGTCTTGTTACCAAAGCGAAGAAATGAAAATATTAATAAACAATAATCCATTCATCGCGCCACGACTCGACGGCCTCACATTTAATGAAATAGTAATAATTTAATGAAATATAAATATAGTTATACGAAACGATATGTTTTATATTTTCAAATTAAAATAAATTGTAGCTATGAAAGTTACTTACAAAAATGTAATCTATTAAATTTCATTTTATTATTTTCACAGTGTATACGGCACCTAAAATTAGAACCTGGATGCCCAAAGATAAAAGACAAGCTCATGTATCAACATAATTAGCATCAAATCGAGTCATTATGAAGGAAAACAAAAAGAAAATAAAATGTTGATTGAGATTTATGCAGATGTAAAATACACCTGTCTTTAATTTGTAGTCAGACGAATCCGTCTTTGTTTGAATAAGTTTTTGTTTTTACATTGTAATGAAACCGTCCAACATGAAGTGGTTGGAACTCGTTCTAGATCCTAAATTTTGAATTTTTTATATAAAAACTTATTAATGGAGAATCTTTGATAAAAAAAACCTTTTAAAGTGTATTACTTTCTTTCTACTTTTTAAAAGAATAAATAATTCTACTTTTTAAAAGAATAAATAATTAAGATGAACGCACGTTATCAAAAACACGCGCATATAACATGATGATAATGTTACTGAAAAGACATTAAAAAAAAAGGAAGCGGAAAATGGAGAATGGAATTACTTGGCTCTGTTTTTTTCTGTGTGCCTAGCGTGATACATATATATTATATATGTACTTATTATATAATAAATAAGAAACAAAAACGACAACAAGAAATATAAAAGCTGATTGGATAGTTCTTACAATTTTATACGTTTTTTAAAGTGATATTTTTCTTTCCTAAGCGTCGAATAACATTTTAAAAGTGTTAAAAATTAAATACGAGTAAGTGGGAAACAGAAGTGTCTTAATGGGAACGGTGTGTCTTGACACTAGGTTCCAAGTTCCCTCTGCCTACCCTGCTATGTGCGTGATATAACACGAAGCAAAAAAAACTGTTTTGATGTCTATCATTTTGCATTTTTATTTAAACTGGTACACCACCAGTTTAGATGGCAAGTATAAATGGCGATACAAATCTTTATCTTAATACAACAAAGCGAAACGACCAAATTGATAATGAAAAATTTACGAGTGCTGGTGTAGTTTTAATTTTATGCTCGTGTCGTGGCACCGCGTGAAGTCGTTACTTAATGAATATAAATGGCCTCGTTGATTCCATAAGATATTTTCACATCAACGTCGACTATCAAGTATTAATTTTATGCTTTCTATAATCAATTTGGATCTAGTTTTTGGTGATTTGACTAAATATTGAGTTATATAGTGTTAATATAATGATATATTATATGTTTCACAAGATTTGACGCCTCATTTATTTGTAGATTCCATGTATTATGTGTGCTAGAGAGAGAGAGGGAGAGAGAAAGAATTTAGTTTTTTTTATTTGTATTTCACTCTTAATCCAACATAAAGCAGGATATACCGAGAGGACTTGTTGTCAAGACAATCTGTTCTTCGCTTTCCATCGAATAAATAAACAATTGTTGGGTTCAAGCGGGCGAAGCCGCGAGCTGGTGAATAGTTTTACATATTAATATATTTATGTATGTGTAAAAAAGTTATTGCGAATCATCGGTATTTGTTTTTTTGTTAAATATTTTTAGAATTGTGTACTCTGTATAAATATGTACTATATTTAATCATACAATTGCTACATAATCTATTTACTTATTATAAAATTGTAACGCATTGTTGTCTGTATATGGAAGATATAAATATAAGAAAAATGTTATTGGGGACCTTTGTTAATGTAGTAGAACCCAAAACAATGGTTTTTAATTTTTTTGTTTGAGCGTTTGCTATAGCTAATCTCAGAATTGGCTTAACCGATTAAAATGGCAAGCTTCCGTTAACATACAGGGTATGTTTTATTAAAAAGTTATGTAAGTGGGGAAAATACTAGATTCCCTCTGCGTTCTCAACTATGTGCGGGATATAGCCTTAAGCCTGTTTACCTACAAACAAAATAAATAATTATTTATTTTGTTTAAAAAAATAACATTTTAATTTTTGGGAAAAAAAATGTATTAGGCTTTTATAGAGTAGTTAAAACTGTGCTTTCATTTAGAGTGGTGCTAACACTTCCACCCTGTATAGACCGAGATTTCAAAACTTAGGATTCTCCAATGTTAGTTGACACCCTCTAAAGCAGCCACGTACTGCTAAAAAATTCTCAATGCTAGATAGAGATTTGTGGAGCAACATATAGTCTATGTTTTAACCTGGATTTTTTGCAGTTTACTCGGAGTTACGGCTTACCTAGACTGATGTGAAATAATCAAACATTTTTCACTGACTTTTTTTCTCCGTCTCTCCGTTTATCAAGACCATTTTACTTAAGATTGCGTTGTGGTATTGATCTAAAATAATATCAGCACGAGTAGCACAGAAAATTAGCTTCTAATAAATACAACGCAGTTAATAGATATGAGCATTTATGTATTGTTTTTATTATACTTCATTTTGTATGAAATTCACCGCGTAAATAAAACCTATAGTGTACTTCCCGTTGACTTACAGTTATGAAATTTAGAACGAACTAAGATCTTACAATACAAATAAAGGAAAAAACCCGAAAACTAAAAATTTATTAGTTATTTATTAGATCATTTCATACTAAATAAGTGTATACGCTCGTAAACTTAAGTTTGTTAACTTTATTCGCCGCATTATCACTATAAGGTACCTATTTCCCAATCACAATCCTAAAATTGCTACAGAACCCTCTGTGGACGAGTTCAATTCGCGCTTGGTCGGTTTTTTTTAAATATACTTAAATAAACAGTGTATATTTGTAAACGGGTGTAGCCGCACGGGAAGCTGCTAGTATACACTAGATATACTTTAGAAAATATCACAGGTTCGAAATCACTTATGTACCAAACAAAGAATTCGAATACTTTTTATAATAATATATCTATTTCGAAATATTACCAGTTATGATAATAAATATTAATACTTAATATTATTTAAAGGTAACTCAGCGTGCAAACTTCTCTAATATATAAACATTAAGCCTATTAATATTATTTATGATTAAAATATTTTGATCTTTGACATCGTTCATAATTAATACAAATTAAGTTTCATTGTAGTTCGAACGACCAATAAAGCTCACTTTAAACAAGTTGTGTGGTTTTATAATTCTACATTCCTAATCAATTTGGAAATTTCGTCATAATATCATGTTATATAATATGAAGGTATGGCATATTTAATGCTTTTTGTAGGTTGTTTTCTTGGATTTCATTTTATCTCGCAATATGAAGTAGGCAAAGAGAACTCAGTGTCAAAACATTTCCAATATTTTCCTCCTTTATTTATCAGTGGCAGAACTCTATCTTTGTTTTTCTAAGGAAGGTAAACGAACATAGTTAAATGGAATGGGGGTCGGACTTATAACCGCCAAGAAAAGCCTCTAAGAAGTCCTAGTAGAAATCGTAGATATTATAAGTGAAATAAAATTTATTGTTTAATAAAATTTAAAATATTTCAGTTTTATATTCCAAAATGTCTTATAGTGCGGGCGTAAATCAAGTGGAAATTGCAGAAATGTGCAATATTTAAAAGAAAAGAGACTGTACTTTACGTGCGAGTGTCGCGCTGGTGGTATATTAGATATAAGCATAGAACGATATTTATTAAGTAAGATTTATAAAATCTTATGACTGAACTTCAAGAATTTATACTTTAATATTATAAATTATTCATTATTGTAGAGTAATCCTCATTTTTGAGATATTTGTAGAAACTAGACCAAAGTTAATTTATATTTACTTTTTGCTTTCTCTTGTATCGCATCAACTTAAAAAAGCATTTAAAGATTATTATTATTAGCAAAGATAATTTTTTTTACATAAAAATATTTCTATATAATATAACCTCGTGTGGAAATCAAACCTATAACCGTCGTATATAATCGGGCGCGATAGCGTTCAATTTTTATACAAAAGTAACATTAAAAGCAGCATAAAATATGAAGATATACATTTCAGTAGTTATGTGGGAGCAACGTCACCATAAACCATAAACGTAACGCAACTGTAACCGCAGTGCCAACATGATTGAATTTTATGCGTGGCTCTACCAATCACTCTCTTTATTATCGCTATTTACGATTGACGCGATCGTATCGTTACATTTACTTTACTATTACTGCTATAGAATATTTGGAGTGTACACGCGACATGTTGTGGGTTCAATTCCCATTCAGATTCTTCACTCTGCCACTTAACGAGCAATGCCTACAGAATTCGAAAAAAATATATTTAATCTATAGGTTTACCATTTAATAATATTTTTAATTGTTATTTACTCTTTCGAAAGAATATATTATTTACAATTAACGATTTTATTTTTATAAAACGATGGATTCTTGTTTTGGTTGATTTGCTGATATATGTTTCGTTATATTTTAAAATATGTGCTTTTCAGATAAACATGATTAAATAATATAAGCAATTTTTTTTAGTAAATAAACTACAATCATAAATAGATAATTTTAAAAAGTCATTTGTTTTTATTATTCAGGTCTGCATTTTTTAAAAGTACAAAGTTCGTTTTCTAGGATTCTCTTAGTAAATTCATTTAAAAGGATGTAAAACGTAAATTGCTGTAAGTGCACTCAATAAAACCGTATGTATTAGCTTGTATCCTTTTACGTAGGTACTTTTCGGAATTTGCAGCTCCACAAACATAAATGTCCACATCTCCTTTTACTATCGACTTTTCACCGATAAAAACGACAGTATAAACTCGACCCTTTCACGAATAAACCACCGTTTCGCTCACATGATGATACTTTAATATGCATGGAATCCATTTTATTTGAGGTTAGCTCTAAAAATCCTAGTGAAGTATGGTAACAGACCAACTTTTCGTCGTATTGACAATTTACAGGGCACTTGGTCTCGTTTTTCCGTATTCGGGGGGGTTGAATTATAAATGAATTTAGGTGTGTTCGGTAGGATTTATGAAGGGTGGGCAAGGTTTTAATCTTACGAAATGGCTATAATAAGACGTATGGCCAAATTACTGCATACGATAGGTTGGTGCATGAACGATTTAATGCTTACTCCAATTTTAAATTGCTTCCGTATATAAATTAAGAGATTGCTTAATGTTTTAATGAAAAAAATAAGTATCCAATAATTTAAAATTATGCAGGTGCACTTGTATGTGTTCTTTAATTTCGAACAGTGTAATTGAATGTAATTAGAATTTATAAAGTTAATTAGTAATTAGATATAATACGATAAATTGTGCGTATACAGTCGCCCATTGAATTATGCATAGAGGACATAAAATAATATTATCTCTATCTGCTATCGAACAGTAGCAACTGTTGTTGTCTTTCAGTTGGATGGCAGCCATTTTGTATTTACATTGAAATTACTGGTATGTAAAATGAATATATCAAAAAATATACAGATAGATCGATATCTTTTTAAAAAAATGAACTTTCATTTTGAGTTTTGTACGGATAGAAGAATAAAATATTAAACTTATTATTTTTGTTTTAATACAATTTACCTTTTAAATATTTCTTTTAAAATAAATTCCTGCCTTCCTTGCTATATGCGGGAATCAGCGTAAAACTAAGAAAAAGCTAATATAAAGTGTACTTAATATAATATAGTTACTACATAAAAATATGTTGAATTAGGCTTAAACTAGAGAAATCGTATCTGTATTTTAAATTAATGAGCCTAATCGTAGTAGTACGTGGTTCATACTACCTACTAAGGATCTCATTTGCTGTTACTGGCCAATGATCTGTTGCTCCATTTTAAGCAACATGGAAGGCCGAAAAGAGAACTTTAAATGTTAAATAAATAGATATTATATTAAGATTATTATGAAAATAGGTAATAATACAACACTGTTTGAGAAAATGTAAAAAGAATGAATGTAGCGGACTTGAAACCGATTTTTGATGGTTTCCAACATAGGTTTTTTTTCTGCTAGGTGTAAATTAATTAACATTTTTTAAATCTCAAGAATATAGAAAGTGTAGAAATATGTGTGTTATATTTAAATATTTATATGAAAAAATACATAGCGGTGATAAAAACATGATTTTAATATATGAATCTGTTTTTGAAAATGTTATCTGTCTTTTTGTATATGAATATCTTTGGAGCTGTGGGACCAGCGCAACTGATGCAATTACTACTTCAAAAAAATAGTACAGAAATAGCGATGGTTTTTTGTTTTCTGCATACCACATTGTTTTTAAAATTTACTATGTTACAAAAGTTCCTGTTAGATATTTCCTATTAGAAAAAAGGGTTTCTCTATGATTTAAAATTTGCATTGTTCTTTTTCCAAGAAACGTCGATTTGCTCTATTGTTTAGTCAATGTTAACAGATGTTAGAATTTCAAACAATAAAATAATTTTATACTATTTTACCACATCTTATGAACAATTTTCTACTATAATGTATTATAGAAAACACAGTAAAATAAGTGTCTCATTAAGTGAAACGAAAGATTTATTACTAGATTCATCGAATTAACAAAATAATATAAAAAATAAAATATATAAATATAACATAACATAGTTTACTTTTACAATTTAATACTTAACTTTAGCAATTTAAGTAAAAGTCAACAAAAATGGCCATATCCACAAAACATTTTTGACATCTACGGAGGTCATGCCACAATGACGCTGTGTCGTGATTCTTCTAATTAGCATCGAGCGCGCCGTCGCGTTTCTTTGTTCGCGTACGAATTTTAATGCATGTGAGCATTTGTTTTTCTTTGTAATGTTGACATTTTTGAAAGTTAATTATAAGACACTGGACCTAAATGTCGATTGTTCAGTTAAATGGTACTTATTGTATCATCATGTATATTTATCAGCTTCACGTTGTATCCCGCACACAGCAGGGTAGACCGAGGGAACCTAGTGTTAAGATACTCCGTTCCCCACTTTATGCCGAATTCTGGAGGCATTGCGTGTTGAGTGGCAGAATTCAAAGCCGCGCTTGACCTCGACACCAGAGCGGATGGAAATATAAATTTAAGTAAATATTTCAGCTCCTCAAGTGGGGATCGAACCCACAACCAGTCGGTTTTACAGTCACACCTCGTGCCGCTGCGCCACGACTGGCCTCAAATATATAGTATCATGATATTATAAATTTATACGCTTAAAATAAAAATCTATAGCTCGAATCACAAACAGCAATAAACAAAAAGTAATGGATTGTTTATATATTTTTTTATTATTTTCTTTTACTAAAATAAAATATTTACTAGTATTAGTCTTTAGTATATCTACCTATCTATTTCAAACTGATTGAAATAAATCATATACTTTGACGTATAGTCTTATATATTATTTAAATAATTTTATATCTTTATTTTTTTCCTTTTTAATTGTAATCTTCTTTATTACAGATTAAACGTAACAAACAATTAAAAACAAACAACTGCAAGGTTAAACGAAACAAAACCTCATTAAAAAATAAAATTACTTCGTGATCCACAATGTAATAAAGCACCCAGCTCAAAAACACATTAGAAAAAACCGTTGGCCAAATATAGTATAATAGCCCAGCACTATATGTAAAAACAGCTTGGGTAAATATTAATAAAAGAACATTATAATAAGCGATAGGATCTCGATCTCAATATTTGGGTTCGGTTTATCTATTCTGTTAAACAATGTCCACCGACGTGCATGCCCACGCGCAGGTCACGCCCCTCAGCGATCATACATTGTTCATAGGTACGCTATCTCGACCATCGATGGCTTCAAGAATGCTCGGATCCAATCGTGACGTAAAAACTATCGAGGTTAAGTTTTATGTGACCAAGTCTATAATTTATAGTTAAATGTACATATTTAGCGTCGTGGAGATATTCCATTTGGAAAATTTACGAACGGTTTGTTTGTTATGTTGTTGAAAACCTTTGAAGTATTATGCACTAATATAAAAAAAACCTCGATCGAAGATTATTTGTGAACCGGAATGATAAACTTAAAAAGCCTATACGTAACAATAAATTGACAGTTGATATATTTAGTCTTTACTTTTCCTGTAATTAGCCATTACCGTACGAGGATATGGTGCATGTTTTGTTCTTATCGTAACCTAATATATTATACAAAGGAACTTAACTTCTCGTACTCTCCGCCTTTATAATTGGGACATTTGTCTGACAAAAATAGCGATCACTTTTTGTATTCTGCATACCACAAAACTTTTAAAAGACAACGTCCAAGATTTGCGGCGCATTAAAAAACCTGAATTATATTGAAGTCACTTCGTATTCGATCTGAGTGCAAAAAGTTTCCCCATTATGCGCAAACGCAGCTTCACATTTCTTTTTCTTTAAATTGTATATCGACTTTAACTTTTGGCGATACATAAGGCAAAAATCATTGCGTCAAAAAAATTAATGGTGAAAGAAAAACTGTGAAAAACATATCGGCACTTGGAAGTGTATTCGTTATTTTGATATTCCTGTTTGTCCTTAACGTCAAAGCAACTTACTCCATATGTCATTGTGTCAAGCCAGTTCAATGCATTATGCATTGTTTCCATTACACTACGAAATTTAACATAAAACCGATGTTAAAGTTTATATCATGAATATAATACAATTTTTTATTTGACTGCCGAGTTGTCTGCAGCTCAGCGACGGCTCCATGATGAAACCGCTTTTTATATTTCCCAAAGTCATACAGCAGATGTACATGGATCGAACATTTTTTATATCTCTTCTAATATACATATATAGTCATGTACTTAAATAATTCAAAAGAACTGTGTACGGAGTGGTTTTTAATTTTATCATGAAATAATAAAACAAAAACAGAACTAGTCATTTTATAACTTTAAAGTCACTTTTCCAGAATAAAAGAAACAAACAATTGAACAAAATACATTTCAAATTGGTTTTTCAGTATTGTAATAGAGTTTATAAATGAAAATATACATAAACGTAACTTTGGAAACATTGTTAAGTAAATCTTTACCCTGTAACTTTTAGGTACAGTTGTTCGACAGAAAACAGTTAATATTTGTAGACATTCCATCATTGACAACTAACTGTATTGAACATTTCTGTTCTGTTTACACCGGAGTCAAAGTAAGTACCTCTTGTATAAACATACCTCAATTTGCTATTCCGATGCTTCGCTTGTTCGTGCCTAATATTTGCTTTTGGCGCTTAAGACAAACCCTACGTAGAGATTTGTTCTGACATGTGTGATATTACCTTGCATAAAAGTTTGTAGGGTAAAATGTGGATTTACGATGTATAGGCAAGCGATGAATTGTGAGTCACAGCCGAGGTCGTGGATTGAAATTATATCTAATTGAACTATTATATGTTCTATTGGTGTTGCTTTATGTTTGCCCTTACAGATCAGCTTTGCTGCTTATAAACTAGCAGAGGCCGCCGTGGCACAGGGGCTCAAGTGAATGATTAAATGCGACGTTTGTGGATTCTATTTCCACTCGGGGGAATAAACCATCAAAAGCATACACGCAAGGTGTGTTGGGTGGATGAATTCTACGGGAACGGAAGTATCTTAATGGGAACAGAGTTTTTACCATTAGGTCCCCAGGTTCCCTATCTACCCTAGCAGGAGTGCGAAATACAGTATGTAAAGTTAAAAAAGAATAAAAAACAGTTGAATATCTCATGCACCGGAAACATAGCTACTATTTCCACACATATATTCATATGAACGAAACATTTGTATTACCATTCAATTACTTCTTATTCGAATAAGGTTAATCGTTTAATGTTAATTGATTTTGAATTAACAAAATATAAAGAGATTTATGATTACAATTAATTAAAGAAAACCATTACAATTAATGGCTTCATTGATTAGTTTTCTAATGCGAAAACTCACATTTATTTTTACTTTTAAATATTTGTGTATGGGAAAATGAATCTTGTATGTTATATTAGTAAGTTTTTAAGTATTAAGCTCAAGAGTTATATAAATAGAAAATATATTGAAATCAATCTCATGGAACGTGCCTGGAAGGCTTTTATACAAAGAAACCTGTAAGTGATATTTAGAATGGTCGATGTATATTTATTATTTGTAGACTTTATATGAATTATTCGTATATTGCTATGATTTATTAATGTGGAGAGCAAGTTTTGGACTGATAACTATAATAACTTGACCATTTAACATTTAGTACCTTTTTTTAGTTTTATTATTAATCACAAGGTTTTCTTTTTTTTTTCTTACACAGTTTGGTAGGAAATAAATAAGAAGAATATCGTACTAAAAAAATCTATTTACATTCGTCGAATATTAGTTTCAGTGGAGATGAGTGCTAAAACTAAGTAAAATAAAAAGTCTTACACTATGAGTTTATAATGATATCTGAACGATAGCGTAGATGAAGGCAATTGTAATACAGATTTTAAATTCACGTCTGCTTAAAGTATTACCATAATACATGTTTAGTGGAAATACCTTTAAATAACACTGCCGGATGCGTATCTTATTCAAAACGTGAACCCATGAACGAAATAGAAAGGTATATTGTGGACCACCACCGGAGCTAACCGGTACCTAAAGTTATAATTATACGAAAAGTAAGCGTTTGATGGAGGCCAGTCGTGGTGCAGCACAAGTGTGTGACTGTAAACGCTACTGGGTGTGGGTTCGATCCCCATTCAAGGAGATAAAATATTTATTTATATATTATATCTATATTTTTATTCCTTCGCTCTGGCGTCGATGCGTTGAATCCGCCACTTAAAGCCTCCAGAATTCAGTGGAAAATGGAGAAAAGAGTGTCTTAATACTGGGTTCCGTCTGACTACCCTGTTGTGTGCGGGAAACAGCGTGAAGAAAAATAAGCGTTTGATGCATAACCGATGGTCACTATAACGTATTGCGTTGTGTTTATATGTTTTTCTACGCTGACATTTCAATTCGACGGTTCTTATCACTTTCTAGGATTATTGATCGATTTAGTGAGGCGTATCGTTGCGATCTCGCGGCGTATAAATTACGAACCCCGCTTGGCCGGTATTGTCAAAGGAAGTGCATCGGTTATTGTTCCCGTCGCTTTGCGTTTTATCTATAGTTCCATCGCCAACTGACCGAGGACTGCAATTTAGTCCGCCTTCTATTTGATATTATTGCACTATTGAATATTATGGAAATATATGACTGTGGATCGTGGCAAATTTACGAAATCGTGCCTTGTTATGTTCAATCAATGGATTCATTACGTCTGGTTTGATTTACAATTTTCATCTTTTTTTTATGTGCAATCATCTGTTGTGTTCTTATATAGGTATTATTGTATGAATGTTGTTATTTTATAGAGCTATATTCATAACATAGCTTTAAGTTATATTTCCTATACATATATGTACATATATAAAATTGAAATGTCTTTTTGTGATTTCAAAATACGATTTCGATTTCGAGAGATTTCAGATTTCAAAATATTAAGACAAATATTCAAATTTAAAATGTTTGTGTGTCTATTTGCCTTTTTGTTTATCTGGCCGACTCTCATGAATTTTAATGGGATTTTCAATGAGGGGTGGGGTAGAATATATACTTTTTTATCCCAGAACACCCGTAAATCTGGATTTACATGGGAAACACCGTGTTTGTTGTATGCGTGTATCTACCGCCTGATAGAAAAAAAAAATCTAGATAGATAGATATGAAATAGCTAAATATTCTTATTTTCAATACGACATTTTTTGCGAGCAAAATATAACGATTCAAATTATGATGAATTTAGTCTATTGCAGTATAGATAACATATTAACAATATACATAATCCATTTTTCTAAAATACATTTAAATAATATTAAATAAATATTCATATAGTTCAAGCGGGCGAAGTCGCGCAAAGGCCGCAAGTCTTTAAAATGATACAATAAATGGTTTTTTATATTATACTTAGAATATATAATATGAAATTATAGCTAATGAAAGAAATACAAAGAGAAGATTAGAAACTGCGCGGCCCACGTTGTAGGAAGCTTAAAGTATGGCTTAGTGATTAGAACGCTTGGACGTTTCCAAAAGGCGCAGGTTCAAATCTCATGAAATTATTTTTTTTATATATGTTATAAATAAATATTTTTATCTTTCCTAATTGTAAAATTAAACGCACTAGTAGTGATGATTTAATGTTTCTAACCTTCAAATGTTAGAAACATGTAATAATATTATGCTAATAAAACATGTAGAAAACGAGGCCAGTCGTGGCCGACTGGTTGTGGGTTCGATCCCCACTCGAGGAGATGAAATATTTACTTAAATTTATATTTCCATTTCTTCGTTCTGGTGTCGAGGATAAGCGCGGCGTTGAGTTCTGCCACTCATCACGCAATGCCTCCAGAATTCGGCAGAAAGTGGGGAACGGAGTGTCTTAACACTAGGTTCCCTCTGCCTACCCGCTGCTGTGTGTGGGATACAGCGTGAAGCTGATTTATATATTTATTTAAAACATGTATTTACCGAATTACCTGTAAATGTATGCGATATTAATCAAATGAGTGATTAAAATCAGAACGCCGATATCTTATTTTCATATCTGCCACGATCCATTGTACGTGTGTCAAATTGACGAGAGATCTTAGTAATCGGTTTAAAGTACCTACCGATTGTGATTGTAAAGCCCATTGTACTACTGGTTATTAATGTCATATGAGGCTTGGCTTTGTGATATCACATTATGGGACTTCTTTACTCATGTTTTGATTGTGTAAGTATATATTTTTAAACATTTGTAAGTTAATTTGTGTAAAATATTATGTTTTTGGTTGAGCGCGGCGTTGAGTTCTGCCCCTTAACACGCAATACCTCTAGAATTCGGGATACAGCGTGAAGCTGATTTTATTTATTTTTTTATTTTTTTTATAGACCTAAAAAAAATACAAAAATATTTTACTTCAATGCGCACCGTCTGGCTGCACTGTGTTGTGTTCAATTCCCATTCGGGGAAATCTTATATTTATTTTCACTTTCTCGTTCTGGCAGACAAGGCGCGACGTTGAGTTCTGCCACATAACATACAATATCTCGGCTTTTAGGCGGAAAATGGGAGTATGCGAAAGCAAGCGGGAAAGAGCGCGAAGCGGATTAAATTATATTATGTCAATAATATCGAATGATTTATGGCTATATATTATGTAACTGTAATATACAAATAGTAGAAAACTCATTAATACATAATATCTTATCTTCTAAATTAAAAAATCTATCTATCTTATAAATTAAAAAAGATCAGAGATATTTTAAAATAAAATAAGTGATTCAGCAATCATTGAACGATATACAATTTAAATGTCCAATTTGACATTGAAATTAAACACGTTATGCAATAACGGATGCTGATTGAAAATAATTGGTGTCTTGTTACTACAGGTTAAAGTTCAAACATTAATTACGATTTCCATTTAGAAGAAACTGCGTGAGATGCAAAGTTTGCCAGTTTTCATGTTTCCAGACGAAACGGGTCGCGTGAATTACTTTAAATTAAAGTAAAGGAAAGAGACTTTTCTACTCCTATGTTCAAAGTAACAACAGTACTTGGCTGGATGTCTATATATGTAATTTTTTTTCTCTGTCTGTACATAAGATGTAGGAGAAAAATTATTATAACGGGTATCTATCAATGGAATAGAACACAAAATAATGTTTTTTTTTATTTTTGTCTGTTTGTTGATTGATTGTGCACACAGTATTTTGGCAAGCTTATCTTAACATTTAATATTTGTTTTATTTACATCTGTCCATAAAAAAAGTTTTATCTATAATATATAAAATACTTTGTTCAAGAAATTTGTTACAAACTATTTGTCTTGTTTAATTGGCTGAAACATTAGATTTCAATGTGTGGATATTGTTAAAAAATTAGAGTATTTTTTTGTATTTTTCAAATATGATAATAATAAATAATTGTGTTCAAGTGGGCAAAATCGCGAGCTGACCGCTGGTATCTAAATGTACTTGTTAACTTAAGACAAGGATGCTGAATTTAAAATATTTTTATATTTTATTTTCACATGTTTAAAAAATTTAAAAGATCATCGTAAGTACTCACATCTTTATAAAAGTTATTATACAAGAAAAATTATCTATAAACTGACGCATACGAATTCGTCAGACATGTTATATTTGTGATATCACGCATTGATATTTCACAGAGTTCTCTCATAATTATATTTAGATATGAAATTATCTTCTTTCTAATTTTGAAATTTTAATGACAGTTCAGAATGAACTGTGTATTTACTTTTTGATCATTTCACTATACGATAATTTCTTGCCACTTTTAAAAAAAATAATTTCAATAACTTTACAGATTTCATTATTTACTTCACAAACTTAATAGTTAAGATCATAAGCTAGTGTTTGATAAATTTATGTTAACTAATAGCATACAATGTTTTTCAAAAAAATATCATAGCAATCACAATGACAAACACTATAATATAAACATATTTCTTAACATTTTTAATAAGTGTTATTCCACACTTAGGAAAGGAACATACTTATTTAGAAAACGTATAAAAGCTTAATACGACGAACGAACGAACATAGCGGAACTCAAACCCGCGCCTCCCGGAAACCGACCAGGCGCTCTGGCCACTAAGCCATATGAAGATAAGTATTATACTATAAACATAAATAAAAAAAATGTCCACTCATGTATTTTCGCTTTTGTTTGAAGCTATTTGAATAATTTAGCAATTTGATCTATGATCTTTTGTTAACCTTTTATATATATTTGAAATTTCTTACTCTGCAAATAAAGTCTATAATGTCTCAACAATGTATCTAACGCATTTTAACACCTACTACTAACTTGTCCGTAATGACTGTGGATGTTTTAAATTATAGGTTGATATTACAGGTTCTTACATGCCTATTCTATTGTAGGCAGTATTATTATTTCCCAAGATCTATAATGGATTATATATACAATATACAAATTTAATGTAATATTTTGTGTGAAGATTTTCGTAGTTAGGACTAGCCCAATTATTTATAGTGTATCTCGTGGAGAATCTTAGCTATGTTGATAGGCGATGTCCTGCTTAAAATGTTTGGTTATAATTGGGATAACTTTAATCGGATAAATGTTAAAAGTTATAGTGACTTAGATATATCATGCTGTCGTCGTGATTTAATTGGATACTTTTTGACTATACTACTACATAATAAGTTCCTGAGACCAGTGAAAAGTAATATTCCTTTGTGCAGGTGTATACAAACTAGATTGTGACTCTGGCTTATCATACGTCGGTCAAACAAAGAGAAGCATCGGTGTTAGGGTGAAGGAATACATCTCCGAAATCAAGAATGTGCATGTATCGAATTCAGCTGTGTGTGTTACACTGTGGATAAGCCCAGCCACGACATTAGGTTTGAAAACCCCAAATTCTCGCTAAGGAAAACAGATACATTCCTAGAATGGTCTGTGAGGCTATTGAAATACAAAAACATCCTAATTTCAATAGAGAGGATGGCTGAAAACTTTCTACCACCTGGGACCCACTCATAAAATCATTGAAGTCTCAAACCTACCATACCAGAGAGCAAGATACTATCAGCTCATTCTGCAGGAATTCAGGGCAGTACGCGAGGCAATTAAAAAATCGTTGGTGGTAGTTTGATATAATAATTATGTCAACTGACAGACGAATACCTGCTCAGTCTACCTGTGACCACGGACTACTGCAAAGTGTTCGAAACGTCTGGTTTCCAAAAATGTATAATCTCAAATATACGCGATTAATCCGGTTAAAATAGTTTCATTTAAAGTATACTACTACATATAAGTTGAATCTCCAATATTTATATATATTTTTTAATTTCTTCAATTTTAATTAGTGAGAATAAACGTGGTGTTGAATTTCAATTTAATAGAAATAGTATATTATTTTTCAACGAACTATATTATTTTTAAAAGAAGAAAAAAAAATGTTCTGAAAAAGTTAGCTACTTAGAATGGATTAAATTAATTAATAACATATTTGTAGAATCGGAAATTCGGCAGAAAGTAGAGAACGCAGTGGGTTAACATTAGGTTCCCTCTGACTACCCTGCGTTATGCATGTAAAGCAGGGTAGACAGCGTGAAGATGAAAAAAAAGTTTGATGTGCTATGATCGACATTGATTCGTTTGAAAGTTCCTATTTAATAAATATAGATTATAGTTTTTTTTTCATTGAAAAATGTTATTCACACTCGATTAGATTCATTCCGCTTCCCGAAAAAAACGCAATTTTGATGATCTTTTCTATTGTTTCACCGGAATAAGTTTTACTTACAAATTAAGAATTCTGGCTTATATACTAATACACTTACCATTTACCACTTACTCTAATCTAATTTAAACATATTACTATTTAATCAATCTAAAATGTATGTTAACTACTAAGAGAGAGAAACTTACATTGAATCTAGAGCACAAATCAGCTCATTTCGTTCACGCCATCTGAATATCTTCATTTGCGTATGCAGCGGAGCACTAAACCGTTTTACATGCGATTTTCAATTGATTCAAATACTGGTACGCCATATTATAGGTTCACATTGAAAGGCTCAAGCTGAACCTATCATTAACCGTTCATCAGAGGATACACGGCGGCGTCACGGAAGGTTTCCATACGCAATTATCCGATTTATAATCTTCCATTGTTGTCGAAATTTAAAACAAATTTCCTGTACAACGGGGGGTCGCGTTCTTCTGCCCCGCCAAATTGGATAAGCACTGTAATTATTCGTTTAATTTCGGCGCTGCTCGGCGGTTTGTGGATATTTTGGATTGGCCGGCATGCGAATCTTTGCTTCGGAGTTTATAAGGCGGAACGTTCTTTTGAGTTTTGTGCTTACTTACATTTACATTTATATTGTTTTTGCTCTTAACTAGAGTCGTTTTGTTGTTTTAAACTATAATAACTTAATTGTGTAGAAGCTGAGTTTTATGGTTTCTATTAATGCAAATTGTTGTTATTATTGTGCAGTTAAGTTAATTTTGTATTGTCGTTAATATTTTTCAATATTAAAAACTCAGCAACTCATCTCGTATTATTATCGTGTTGGAAAAGAATCTTGGAAAATTATCTCATAAAAGATTGAGTAATTTTGATTAAGAATATTTTTGGAAACCATGTTGAACATTTTAATCGTAAAATAAAATTAAATGAAAAAGTAGGGAACGGAGTGTCTTAACACTAGGTTCCCACTGTTTACCTTGCTGTGTGTGGGATACAGCGTGAAGCTGATTTCATTTTTTATTTTTTTTAAATCTTAAATATAATAAAAAATGAAATAGTTACCTATAATAATTCTCTTTACGCAAACAAGTTTAAAAATAAAAAGGGAGAGTTGTGCTTATATTTCGGCACAACGATGTGAGTTTTCAAATAATCTAAGATTTCCCCTGGGACCGGGAGATTCATTGTTCAGTATGTGTGGTAAGTTATAACCTTTACATCAGAAAGTTTGAAGTAACATGACATTTAGTAATTTGTATTTCGGATTTTCCTTAAGTAAAGCTATAGTTTAGTGTAATATATACTAGATATTAGCCATGAGGGGTTTGACATTCTTATTAAGATTTGTATTTCTCAAATTGTAACAACAATAAATTATTAGTTAAAGACTGTTAATTATAGTTGTAAGTTTGATATCGATTTGAGATATTGAATGGTTTTTATTTCTTGTTTTGGTAGACAAAGCGCGGTAATAAGTTCTGCCACTCAATACGCAATGTCTCGAAATTGGATAATAAAGTAGAGAACATAGTGATAAATAAAAATACATTAAATTATGGAAAAAGTGTAATGCTCTTTTTAGTTAGCAGTTAGTTTCATTACACTTATTTAGAAAGTTCCATTATCATTATTTACTAAGTGTGGAATATCACTTTAAAAATGTTTAAAAATAGTTTCATTATGTTTTTATTTCCTTACCTTTTTTAGAAATCCAACTTACGTTGTCTCTATCGACTACAAACATATTTTCAATAAATTCTATACATATATTTTTTAAATAAAATACAATTAAAAAAAAACACCACCACCAACAACAAGACGAACCACAAAACGCAACATTTGAAACACGTCGATTTTTTCCAATGGTTTGTCAAATTTTAAATTTAGCTGTCATTTTGGATCTTACACTCAATCATCCGGCCACATAACTTACCGCCAACTGGCCGAGACACCCATAACACCCCAGGTTCACTTTTGACAGATGAGATGTCAGCAGAAAATTGCATTTCGCAAAATAAACACATGATATGATGCTATCGGAACGAAAGTGGCCCAACTTAGTAATTTAGTGATCGCAAGTAAAGCTATTTATTTTATTTTTATATATTTTTATAATTTTGTTTTTTTTATATTAGTTGTAAGAGACAATTGGCAATTCTTTTAGAAGTTATTAATTTATGAAATTAGATGATGATCTTGTCAGAACAATGTGTAAGTAGAGTAGTCGCTCTGATTGGATGATATTCAGAAGTGGGTGAAGAATGGTCGAGAAAGAAAGATTCTAAAAATATATTTGTTATATAAGAAATGTGTGTCTTATATTTAGTTCTTAATTTTTTTTTAAGTTAAGCCATTTTGTCATGATGTATTTATATGAAAATATGTTACTACTACTCCGGCCCTATAGTTGACACAAAATTATAAAACAAACTTTAAAATGAATGCAGAAATTTCATATTTACATGATAAACACTATTAAATTAAATTAATAACTTGTATTGTTTGACACCATATTTGTAACGTCGGTAGTTTTATTACATCTCATTTTTAAAATGAAGTTTATGACAAATATAGACTAAGCATTCAAAAGGCGATATTATTAGTATATATTTTCTATTCTATAAGTTAAATATAAATATAAATAAAAATAAGAATGTTAGAATATAAATAACATAGGTAATTTAAAAATCAAGTATAATTTAAAACAAAACTAAAGGTATAATGTTGTTTAAACCGTGTACACGATGTGATTGATCAAAAGATTGGCCGCATTTTGCAGCTGTTGGAGCGCTTACTTTATTTACACAGGAATCGGGATTGACGTGGCGTTCGCTCGCAAAATGCATTTGTACGAGTAAGTCCTTTATAAGTTAACAAGTTTCAAGTTGATGGCTTCATTAAATTGTTTTCTCCGATAAACCTGACATGGTGATGTTTTTGTTTATTAGGCCCATTAACTTTAATAAAATTAATAATGGTGTATGGCATTTTATAAATGGTAGCTTTATTATAGTTTTTATACGAGCGTTATGTATATTTATGAACGAGTACGTACGTACCTGCTAAAATCTTGTTGCTACTTTTTTTTAATATAACACATTTCATAAAAACTAGCAAGTAAATTTTTTATGTATATTTTTTTTATTTTTCATCTTATATCTTTTATTTTAATTAGAGCTTACTTAACGATATAAGATAATAGAACTTTATATTTAATACTTATTCGAGATTTTATACCTAAATCTAGCACAATAATATAAAATACACTGCTACTACTACTACTACTACTTTATATATATTATTTCACTTGGTTACTGACATGAAATATCAATTTTTAACATAATTTTTTTTTTCTTTTATAAGTGTAATATAAAAATATCAAAATTCTTAATAAAACACCAATTAAAAGAGATTTAACGAAGGCATGTGTACATAGCTAACTCCAATTCGGTAGACTTCAATACTGAGATAGAATGGAGGTAGATATCTATAGAGCAAGTGACAAACTGGCTGAGGCTCGCAATTTGTCTCCTCGAGCGCTATAAATTGATTGCATCGCAGCAGGACGTCTTCTAACTGCCTTCTTATTAATGTGTGGTCACACTACAAGACATTATGGCCCTATTATACACATACGTTTATTATCACTTCCGTACAGTCATAGCATCCATTCCGGGAGCATATTATGAGGTATTATTATTTGATTTATATACAGGTAATAGACTAAAACTGAAGTAAGTGATTCATATCCTGATCCTGAAACACCTTTTGTTGAGGTTATTTTATCATAATTCTAAAAGTTTAAGCATTTGCAGTGAAAACAAAAAAAAATATAATAAATTCACTTACTACTCTGTTATAAGGAAGACACTGTGAAATAAAAGATAAAACATATATAAATATATATTCTTTTAATAGCTTACTAAGACAATGTATTTGACAACGTATTGTATATTATATTTATCATTCATAACCAGAGACCAGTTGTGGCGCAGGAGCGCAAACGTGCGACGTGGGTTCCAATTCCACTCACAATATTATAAGATATTTAATATTTTCATATCCTCGCTCTGGTAGCAAGACAAAGACGAGGCGCCACGCAACATGCGATGTCTCCATAATTCAGAAGTGTCTTAATTAATAAATGGCAGCTTATATATAAATGAGAACGTAGTGTCCTAACACTGGGTTCCCAGATTCCCTCTGCATACACATAAGTGTGGGATTCAGAGGGAATAAAAAAAACAAAGAAAAAAATATTTTATAGTATAAATAAAAAAATAACCTAGAGTAATATTTAAAGAGTCATATAATCGATTAACTTATTAAGGCTGAAGCGATTACGGAACAAAATTACATTGGAGCAACTCATGCAATTACATTTTCATTTAAAATTCCGGGGCCTACCGTTCGATTCAATTAAACTTGTTCAATGTTCATATCTAGACTGCTATTCGGGTGCGTTCAATAAAGGGATTGTCCGAAAGGGTACCAATTGGTTGGGTTTTATTCGTGTTTATGTGTATGATCTTATCTGTGGTCTGTCTTTCGGGATACGGGCGCCCGCCCTTTTATTAAACTCGCATGTTCAAAATTGTATACGAAACCATGGAGTCGGCTATTTTGCATATTTAATTGTCAATATATGATAAGTAAAATGTGTGATTTCGAAATATTTGTTAGTATGACTTTAGACTACAATTATTAAATAAAAAGATTACATTTTTCGTTAATTTATACATGTATATTTCACCTTGGTTTTCTTGAAGTAAATTTCTTATATGATCTTTAGTTTAAGATTTTTCTCGTTGTACTTATTACATTAATACAATTGTCGGGTAAAAAAGTTTTGAATTAGCCAAAATATAAATATACTAACGGCCCCTTTCGCGGCTTCTCCAGCATGCTATATATAATGTTTTTATTATTCTGTATTTACCAACAGATCGATTATATAATTTATAGCAATAATTTTTAGCAATAATTTATCGATTATATAATTTATAGCAATAATTTATAGCAATAATTTTTCATAATTCTGAGAAACTGCAAGCACTACGTGGCCGCTTGAGAGGATCGTCAGCAGCAAGGGTGCCAAATGCGCGAGTCGAACCTAGGCTTGCGGCCGCAAATAGAGCGTTGAATTATTTTAATTTTAAATTTTCTTCAAAAGTATACGCCCAAATTTTATGCTATAAAAACCAAAGCTTATCTTCTTAAAATTTCCTTGTTGATGGAATAACTTAAGGAAATCAGACTAGTATATCCAGAGATCTTAGCGTTTAAGCAAACAAAATCTTTCGCTTTATTATATTAGCATAGATTTATTAACCGACCGGTCGGTTTCCAGGAGACGAGAAAGCAATTCTTATTTCTAAAAAAGGGAATTATTATACATTTTTCATAAATAAACACAAATTAATGACAGCTCCATGTTTCGATATATTCCGTTAACATTTGAGGGGTGCTCTAACTGAAAACAAGACAGGAATCTAAATTTAATATAACATTGTACCACCGTAACTATGCAACTATCGTTATTCAATAAGCATTGTGAATGGGTAATTGTACTTAATTTTTATTAAATTTTATTTATTGTATACAAAAATATACATATATTAAAAATTGTATACTAGAAGTCAAATGTATGACCACTTATTATGTTTTAACATAAATATAAATAGATTTTAAAAGAAATTATAGTATTTTGGTATATTAAGTAAAGAGGTAAGTAAAGAGTAAGGAAAACTGAGTGTCTCGACATTATGTTTTCTCTGTCTATCTTTTTAAAGCTAATGTGGAATTAAGCGTGACGCTGTATGATATATTTTTTTAATTCTGAGAGCAAATGAAAAAAATATATAAAAAAAATATTGTGCTAATCAGGAAAAGATATTCTTATTCACTTATTGTTTTGTTATTATAAGCACAGCTTTATCAAAATCCTTTTAAATAAATGCTAACAATTGATTAGTGAGAAAATTTTATTTCTTCGTGGTGTATTATTTAATAATTACCTAGAGAGTTTTAGTTTTAAAATATGTAAAAGCATGCTTTAAAAGATTGGAGTAATAATTTTAAACAAACTTTTAATATCGATACTTAACTTTTCCGAACTTTTACTACTATGAGAGTGAGAAATAGTGTCTTCAAGTTAATAAGAAAATTTATAAATTATTACTAATATTTATCTCTATTTATTTCATTGATTACTTATTAAAAGCTATTGTAAGCTTTTTTAGATATAGAAGACGAGCAAATATATTATAAATATAAATAATTTAGATTGATAAGTGACATTCGTTTAGATATTTTTGTTTTTACCAAACAGAACGGCCAAATGGATAATATGTTAATTGAAATATTTGTTTTTAAATTGTAAATATCGTAAAATGTTAATAGTTTTAATCACATGCTTTTTGCTATTTGTGCAGATGTGTAAAACAAATGTTGGAAATATTGGAATCTTATAGATAGAACAAAGCGTTTATTTGTATAAACGCAAAACTAAAAAAACTCTTTATTAATTAAAAACATATTCTTTTAATCTCCTTTTTTTTAGTTCCCCAAACATAAAAAATCTTAGAATTTTGGTCATTTCCATTGCACTTCCTGTTCAAGGGCTCTAAACAGCTGAATCATGACATTTGCGATAAGCCCACCTACGCCTTGATGCATTGCATTTTACAAGCATGATAAATTCTACTCCACTGACGTATGATTGATGGTTGACTTGTCTTACGTGTGATTGGAAACAATGTGTGTTTTATTATTGCGAAATGTTAAACAAATTTAGTTATCTCTATTATAATCTAAAGCTCGACGTGATTATGTATAAAATATGAATTCATAAATTAAGAATAAACGTTCCAATTTATGAAATATTTAATTTAAGTTAAACATTATTAATTTAATCATTGCTCTTAATTTTTAACCAGATAATGTTAAAACATTAATAAAGAGTCATATCGCCGCCACTAGTTCTAAAAAAAAACAAAAACGAAAATCGATATAAAATACCAAACTTTTTAAGCCCAAAAGTATTCGTAATGTATTATTTCGAGTACCCAAAGAAATTAGTTTCGCATTTTTTCCGCCGTTTACACTTGGTATTTTAACTCCTTTAATCGCTACCCTTGAGTTGTGGACCTACAACACAAAATGTACCGTGGTAAATTTTTAAGGAGCGAAGTAGCTGGAGAACTTTAACGAAATCCGAGGCCTAAAATTATTAAAATTCTTCTTTTAGTATCACCAGTGCCAAAGTAAGCTACATTGTCAATGCATATAAAGATACAATGTTGCATTTATAGCGCTATTGTACGCACCCTTCGAAGTTTCTTCACTTTTCACACCATATTCTAATATTTTACTATTGATGCAACCGCTTTACGTTTCTGTAATTTTAATAATTGAAGACGTACCTGACAGTGCACAAAATATATGATTTACCGACAAACATTTTATGGACTATAGAATTTGTGTTTTTTAGATCAATTGTCCACATTTAGTATTCAAAGTATAAAAACACACAACTGTTATTACAATTTTCTTGGCCCATTCATCGTTTGCATTTTACAACTGGTGAGTTTTTGATTTTATTTTAGTCACTATCACACAATGCACATTTCAATATTGTTGGAATAGAATAAATAAAAGCCTAGTAGTTCTTGTGTTGTTTATGTATACAATTTTATATGTATCTGAGCATCTAAATGGCGTAGACTAACATTGATGGTTGAAAACTGCATATTTCAACTCAACAGAGGATACAATATTTATTATATGAAGGTAGCTTTTCGCTATTTCTCGCATATCAAGGCAGAGTGAATCTAATATTAAGACACTCCGTCTCGTGATATCAAAAGGCAATTTCTTATGCAAATTTTATAAGTAATACTAATATAATGCAACTGTTTAAATTAAATGAACCTTAATATATAAAAGATTGAATTGTAACTTTACACCCCATTTAGTATTCCTGTGAAGAAAACGAAATAACTTTACACTGAAGACTTTAAGTGCTATATTATTGAATTTAAAAGTACCATTTCGTCGCTATGTGATTACATTATGGGTTGATATTACCGCCTGTTTATGGCTTATTGTTCTCCGATTTTGTGATTAGGGTTGCCAAAACTACATTAAATATAATTTCAAATACGTATAAAAACCAATATAATATACTTTTTATAATACAAGATCTTTTAAATTCAACGTTTCATTTTTAAATAAGATATAATAAGAATATTTTTAATTTTTTTATAACTATATAAAAATATTAATCTATATCGTAAAAAAAATTGTATACTATAAAAATATAAATAATAATAATACATTAACTTAAAATACATTTTCCATATATACCGTTCAACCCTAACTCACGACTGCATTAAAACGTTTCATTGAGAACGCGTTGATAAAACCAAGACAAAAGGTCAAGTTTATAAATATTTTAAAAAATATAATATATACGTAGGCTGTTATTTATTACAGCGTTTATATCGAGCCCATAAATAACGAATAACCGGACTGTATAGGAATTTCAACGGATGTTTTAATACACAGCGACTCTATTAAGTTTTATATTGATAGTTTTTTTAACATTACAACATTATTATTATTAGATGAGTTAGCTAAGTTATCGGTGGGCATCTAGTGTTTTTGCTGGAGTCATCCGGAAGATTTGTTATACGGATTTTTTTAAGCTTAGATAAATTATGAAGTGGATCGTCGGTTAATATATTTTATATTAAATATGAAAAGAGCCGTAAGTCATAGCGTAGTTGCACAAGCGTGTGACTGTAAATACATGATGTGGGTTCGATTCCCATTCGAAGAAATGAAGGTATTTTTATATCTTTACACTTAGCTATTCTCTCTCTTAGCAAGTAATGGAATTCCTCCGGACTTCAGCGGAAAGTGGAGGGTCTTAGCACTAGGCTTTGTCTATCCTGCTTTATGCGAGATATATCGTGAAGATAAAAAAAAATAAGAAAAGAGTTATGTTTGTACGTTTTATTTAAGACGTTGCAAAATAAATAGATTTGCATGAAATTCATTGTTAAATAAACTATTACATAAATTTTTACATGAGGCTGTCTACCAGCATGTGACTGCAAAAGCTACGGTTGGGTGGTATGGTGGGTTCATTTCCCACTTAGAAGATGAAATATTTAACCCATTTAGACCCATATCTTAACTAGCAGTAAATAAAAGGTTTTTTAAGTAATAATTGGTAGATACCGATGTAATAAAATAAAAAACGTAAAAAAAATAATTATTTTATTTTATTTTAATATCAAAAAAAGCCGTCCTCAAATGGAGCCACTGGGCTCAAGTGGTATGAAAATTTTTGAAACAATTTTTTTGGACGCAAAGTGTTTTACCTTTTGCATTGCCAACGTGCCTTTTTATGGTACACTGCACATCTTACCTGCTGGGAAAGTTTTTGGTACCATGCTGCAGACTTGGCACTGCAGAAGCTGCTGGTTGGTTCTTGGTTCATATTCTTTACTGCTGTGAGAGGATACTTCGTAGTTCTACTTTCACGAACATCACTCTAGAATTTCGAAGCAATGCGTAACTAGTAAAGAAATCATCGAAGTATATGACATGGGCATTAGCATTGGTATCCAGTTTGTTCAGTAGTAGTTTGACTACTCTTGTACGCAAAGGCTCTGTAGGATTGGCTCCTAGAGTTTTTCCATAGTATAAGTCGTAGTCGTAACAGGATCCATCTGAGCTTAATAGATTTATAGAGTTGATGGTAATTAAATAAAAGGAAATGAATATATAATTATTACATTTGACAACGAATTGACATTTGGCATTTATCTATGATTTGGTATCTAAAACATGTTGTATGATTTGATGGTTAAGTAATAGATTACTTTAGAATAATTATGGACATAAAATATTTAATTAATATTTAAATTATATTATTGTGATGAAAGTACTTATAATTAATTATTATAAAATTATGACTAAGATAGTATAATAATAAGAAATATATGTATAGAATTATTACCATAAATAATATTTATTTAAGGCCAGTAGTAATTGGTAATTGACATTTGTTTATGGCTAAAGCTTTAAATAGTGAGGTTCGAGAAGGATCCCTCTCTTTCCTCTTCGTGATCAGCCATTATAAGTTAAGTATCACACTGTTACTTTTTTTCATATATCAGGTTATGATATGTTGCTATTTGCTAGATAAATTGTAAATTAACGTTAGTAGATTATAATATAATATAAATATTTGTATAGTAAAGAAACCTATCCAAATTTGTTATGTAGTATACAAATAATAAAATGGTTAATATCATAAGCCTCTTTTCTTGTAATTTCGTGTTGTGTTATCCTTTTACTAATAAATATAATCAATTTATGAATTTCATAACATCTTTTACTTCAATAACCTTAAATTGCTATTTCATTTATTTATAACTAAATTTGTAAAGCTCTATTTAAACTTCTATTCTAACAAGCTCGTAATCATCCAGTGTTTATACACAAATCGTACTTGTTTGCCTCTTATAAATTGCTTGGAAGGGTGTCGTCCAACATATTTCACCATAGATCTATAGATCTGTGAAACACTCTCCATTGTAAAAAAAACTTTATTTGAATATCTGCTAGAAGTCGCACCTTGAACATCATATCTTGAAATCTATTTCGTGACATATTCCTTCTACCTCTAGGATTATTTCCTCTACGTTTCTTTATTTCAGCTAAAGTTTCATCATCGCTACCGTCGCAATCTTCATTGTGTCTATTAGTAAACACTTCCACTCTGCCTGGTATGTCTCGCGGAATAGCAGAACGTTGTATGTTGTCGTCATCTTCTTCTTCTTCATCGGCAACTACACTTGGTTCTGGAGGCAGCGCAATTAAATTTACCTCTTCGACGTCTTCTTCTTCAATAATTACAATTTTGAAGGCCCTGGTATTCATTGAGACCGCTAAATGTCCTACATGTCATTATGAACTTGAGATAGACCTACCAATAAAAAATTTTTTTTACTTCTGATATGCCCATTGGCCCTAATTGGGGACAGCATAGTAAAAGCTAAATTTATCTTATTATAACTTTTCTTTTCTAATTAAAAGTAATTACAATATATAATATACTATGTAATTGAGTATGTTTTGTACCAAAACAAATGTAACTAGAAGAAAAAGTTAAAAATAAAATATACTTACTTTTTGCCTTCACTAATTTATGCAACAGCTCCACAAAATGCAGAAAATGAACAATCATAAATGTTTTTTAAATGACTTTTACGGCCACAACATAAAGATACTCTGTTTATTGACACAATTGTTGACATGAACTGCATAAACATAAAAAAATAAAAATAACGAGGGTACTATTATAAATGTCCTCATTTGGGCACGGCGGGTCTATATGGGTTAATATTTTCATTTTCTCGCTTTGAATTCGACGGAAAGTGGAGTGTCTTAACACTAGGTTTCCAACTTTCTTTTCCCAACCCTACTATTTGCGGGATGTATAAAAAAGAATGTGTTATTTACATACATAAAACAGCAAAAGGCTAACATTAATACTACCTGGGCTTTATAAGAATAAACGTAAGCCGTAATCTTCATATTCACAAAAAACGATAATGAATATTATACCTGCCTTGAAAAAAGTTTTTCAATTACTAGAAGTGACATTAGCGCTCATATTCTATGTGGGTTAGTTTTTATACTTATTAGTTATTGATAGGGTTAAGGGAGATTGTGAAGATATTGATTTTCTTTATGAAAATTAATTTATATTCTATTATATATAATTTAAATATAAAATATATTTTAAAATTCAAAAAGTAGTAAACACCTTCGCATACATTATATTTTCGAGTATTATATAATAGTACCTATTGGTTAATAATACTTTAACTAATTACTGCGAGAGAATAGAAAGGGGACAGAAATATATAAATATCCTATTTCGGAAAAGAATTTTAACTAACATCCATCCTCTCTTCACAGACAAACACTTGCGTTAAAAATTTTAATGATTAATAACTAAAAATAAAAGAAAAATTTCAAAATTAATTTAATCGATCATAAAAATAATTATATTATTATATATTATAATTAACAATGTTTATTAATTTATTGAGACAAGTCTAAGACTACTCCGCTCAAAAGCTATAGACAAAGTTTTGTACTAATTCCCTTAAAAAGTGTATAAACATATATAATTATATATTTCTATTACTAGATTTTATCTCGATTACTTTTTACCCAGTTTTGGAGACATTGCGTGTTGAGAGGCGAAACTCAACGCCGCGCTTCATCTTGTTACCGAGAATATAAAAATAATTAATTCTCAGTGTTAGAATAGAACCCACAGCCATCACATTTACAGTGAGACGTTACTGCTACACCACAACGGCCTCTACAATTATGTATAACCACATAATAATAATAATTATTAAATTATTTAAAACATAATATAATTTATTCAAATGAAATAAAACTAAAACTACTTAAATGAACAAAAGAAATATCTTCTGAAAGGTTTCCCGTAGAAATCGAGTTTTCAACAAGATCAAAACAGTGAATTTAATTAAAGAAGAGCATTATGTTTGAGGAACTAACCAGACGGTTGTCACTATTGTGTCCACTGCAGAACAGCGGTTTGCACTCAGCGGAGCATGCACTGATCTGGTAGTAGTATATCTTAGATGCATAATATAGTTTATGACTACTTACTTTGAATTGATGTGTTTTCGATTTAATATTATAGAAATTAATATTAAAATAATATTATTGTGACAGTCTTGTAGCATTTTTTGAAATAACTTGTTTTGAAGTAAAATCTTAGGTAATTTTTATGTTTAATGATAATTTTGTTTTAAAAAATAATTAATGGAATACATTTGGACGATATCCGGATTTATTAAAGAATAATAGTTATTATAAAATATCTTAGATATATTATGAAAGTTTTAAGGAAATATCAAATCAATAAAAATCAAGAAACTTGAAATAAAACGAATTCTCGTATAATTATGATATTCTTACTTTTATGTATTGAAACATTAAAATTTTTCAAAGTTCTTACAATGTACACAAAAAATGGGGTATAAAATAAAACTTACTATGGCGCCAAGTAGGTTATCGCCTAACAGGTTTTTAACTTTTCCGTTATCCGTTACATTTTTATTCCATTCCCAGCGGAAACGTGGCAAAGTTTTTCCAACGGAGCCGCAATAGTATTCATAATTAGACCACACGCGATTGTGCAAACAGGCACAAGAATTTAAATGTTAGCTATTCAAGGAAGAAATTCATGTCGTTCTCCTTGTACTTTCTAAGTTTTGTTTTGCTAAAAAATGTCTTTGAAGGGTATGCGCGTTTATTCTTGGAAAAGTTTGGATTTCTGTAGGCCACGCGAAGCAAACTATAGCAATTTACGATGTGTTACATCAAACTCACGTTCCCGAATTTGTCTACTTGGGTGGGCCGTAACCATTAGCTTTTTTCTTTACATTTAATGATACCCTTCAAATACGCGTAAGAGCGACATTACTTTTTCTGGTAATATCAATGGATCGAACCTCAAATGAGGAAATTTCCACATATACAAAAAGAAGATTCGTAGGCATTAACGGATTACATGGAATGCTATCGATTTTTTTGTCCTCGAAGTTTATTGTGTTTTTTAAATGTCTGTGGCATCAAATATTTGTTAATAAAAATCAATAAGCGTTTAGTTTTGCCCAATTACTCTTGTTTATATTTGTCAGCTTCACATTACACTTTGATACCGGATATATCCGGCGTGTATAGTGGTATGCTATAGGCTAGGCAGAGCGAACCTTGTGTTAAGACGGAGTGTCTTACCACAAGGTTGGTTCTTTCTCTACTTTCCTCCAAATTTTCGGAGAAATGCGTCATCTCCAAAATAAACAATGAAAAATAAATAAACAATATATAACGTAAGTAATCTTACACATCTCGAGTTGAGGGATCACAAGATATCTCCATGACAATGAGAAGGGCTAACGTCTGTTTCAGTGTTGGTTTGAGCGTCTTCCTGACAGATGTTACGACTACACCGTAGTCGTGGTGTACGTGACTACGATGAAAATGTTCTGTTAAATGCAGGCACGCCAAGATGTATGAAAAATATACTGTTTGCTATGGCGAAATAGAATGTTATTTAATTCTTTAATGTGTACATTATTGATCTATTTGCAAATATTTTAGGTTTAAGGTAAAGTACCTAATGATTATTAAATATAAAAATAATAATTCTGCAGTTTTTCGAAACGCCTCCATCAATTCAAAAAATATTTTGCTAATTGGATGGGTTTTGATATTTTTTTGCTTAAAGTTTAATTTTTTTTATTTTAAGCTTAGATTTAGATTTGTTTATTTTAAACAAAAATAAAAAAAAAATTAATTAATTAGTTTTCAAAACTCCTCAACTCTTATTTATAATTAATTATGTAACACTGTGTGGCTTGTGATATACAATTACAAAAAATAGATAATGACGCAACGACCGGAGCGGGCCCTGTTAGCTACCGAAGATTGGTGAAAAATAAAAAACTGAAACAGATTTTTTAAATATTTTAATTTTTTCATAATAATTATTGAACGCATAAAGAAAGTCAAGACAAGTGATGTTAACTTTAAAATTTTATGAACTAAAACAAAATTAATAAAGACCAAGTACCTATTATTTCTCTTATCCTATACAACACACCGTTTAAATTCTTTGTGCAAAAACCTCTATAAAATAGATGTGGCCGATGTAGTAACATGCAACTTTACTTACCTGCTCTGGAGTGCGTCTCGCTAACCGCGCGCGGTATTCAGAAACTCCGCCAAATATTTACATTGGAAAGTATTTATTACCCCTTAACAGCCACTTCCCGGAATATTCCAGATTAATACAATAAAGAAATAAGGATATTGTTTATCTATAGTGATAGGCATTCTTAGCTTATAAGATTTATGGCGTCCTTTCTTATGGAATCCTAGAGGTTTGAGTGTTAAAACTTTGAATAAGCAAAGAAGAAAAAATATTTTTAAGTTATATTATTACTCGGTTATATATCGGTTGAATAAAAATTAGTTATAATAGTCAACTATTTGATCATAATAAATCAAATTCGTTTAACTCTAGTTTTTCTGCCAACATTGTTGTATGTAGGACATGCATGTAGCTGGAACAAAATTGAGGCTTAAATAGTCAAAATATATTTTGCTGTAATTTACTGACAATATTGGTCATGTATATATCAGTTTCACGCTGTATCTTGCACATAGCAGAGTAGGCAGAGGGGACCTAGTGTTAAGACACTCCGTTCCTCACTTTCTGCCGAGTTCTGGAGACATTGCGTGTTGAGTGGCAGAGCTTACTCGCTTTGCCTCGAGACCAGAGCGAAGAAATGGAAATATAAATTTAAGTAAATTTCATTCATGTCATCGAGTGGAAATCGAACCCACAACCAGTCGGTTTTGCAGTCATGCTTTGTGCCCCTGCGCCACGACTGACCTATTGGTAAATCTGAAAATATTTAAAAGTTTTTAGCAATTATACATTATATGCATACATATATAACATTGAAAAAAAAATATATTAATCTCAGATTAACTTCAGATAGAAGTAACCTATATATGTATATACTCCCTTCGTGTACGGCGATCAGTGAAACGGCGTTCACTTTTATTCAAGCGTTGGTAACAAAAATCCGGATTCTACGAGCATTTTGCAAAGTGTTGCAAATTCGACTCCCCGCAGTTGGACACCATTTTGCACTTCGCGAAAGGAACAAACCTTTGAGCAAAAAAATATTAATCTATCCACGCTGTAGGCTGTTTTCATTACTATGGCCGTTTTGAGCGTCGCCGTCGTGCCTGTGCTGTATACGAAAGCGAAATCAGTTTAAAATCGATATTCTATTGTTGTTACTTGGGTAGTGGTTTCGTTTTTTGTACTGGTTTTGGCCTTGTGTAAATTTAGTTGCAATTCATTTCTGTATGTAACTATGTATAGGAGAGTGTGTATTTTTTTCAACTATTAAGTAAAATGTGTATTTATTTTAAAAAGTCTGTTCTCCATCAAAATTAAGTAAGCTGTTAAGCTTATTAAAAAAAAATAATAATTATTATAATCGAATATAAACGAATGGAGATTGAAGTCACAACCAGACGCGTTAACAGTCACACACTTGTGCCCCTGCGTCACGACTGGACTGGGAACCTACTAGTAGAAGCAACCATGTGTAGGTACGTTTTGCTTAATGGTTTTTTGATCAAATTGAAAAGTAACCGTCAAGCGTTAACGGTGAATTGATATAAATCGCTCTGACTATCTATCTTCTTTAGCTTGTCGATTTCTAGTAATCGACAAATGACATCTATCTTTATATAAAGGAACAAATAAATATTTAAATTATTTAATATAAAAAAAGAATATTAAATTTATTAGATTTATCTATATATGAATAACATCTATTTATTGTGTATGAGTTTAATGATCACTAAATATAAAAGAAAATCAAATCTGTATCTCACACGCTTCACGCTGTATCCCGCACACAGCAGGGTAGGCAGGGGAACCTAGTGTTAAGACATTCCATTCCCCACTATCTGCCGAATTCTGGGGGCATTGCGTGTTGAGTGGCAGAACTCAATGCGGTGCTTTGCCTCGACACCAGAGCGAAGAAATAAAAATATAAATATAAATAAATATTTCATTTCCTCGAGTGAGGATCGAACCCACAACCAGACGATTTTACAGTCACACTGTGTGCCTCTGCGCCACTACTGGCCTCACTCACTTAATATAATTTAAACGAAATACTTTACCATATGCAGTATAATAATTATATTTAAGATTTTACTTGATTTTATACTCGATGAATGTCAAATTGAGTCCCATTTAGGGAAATTAATTATTATAATTTTTCGGTTCTGGTAAGACAAGTTAAATTTGCGTATTCCACTATACGAGACAAAACGTGAAACTCTCTTTTTTTTATAAATTGCACCATGATTTTATAGAGCATCTACTTAAAAAACTTTTTTATAATAATCCGCAGTCTAAAAAAAATATTTAGAATTTCTATATACGAGTATCTCTATATACGAGTAATCGGAAAGATGTTTTTTTTTATCTCGTTCTATAATTTATTATGTTAATTTATTTAACGTAAATTGTCAAATTGCGAATTAATATTATTATCTAATGATAAAATAGCTTTTAAGTAGCAAGTGTAATTATAGGGTAATAAATGATGTTGTCGGCAATATTAAATGATTTTGATAATAAACTAATGAAAGGAGCATAGATAGAAAAGGACTTACATATTACAAGAGTGAATTGGTTATAATTAGTAAAAAATATTATCTCTTTAAAGATTCATTTAAATGGATACGTATTTATTTATCTGTCCGCTACCAAGATACTTATTTATAATTATATTAGTACACATACAAAGTTTATACATATACTTATAAAATCTATGGTTGTGCCTGTCCGTAAACACGATGCTCGCAAGTTCGATTCCCGATACTGGCGAATATGAAAACCAAATAAATATATTTATTTAGTTTTTAATTTTTGGCACAGAATGATTTACATTCTGTCAAAATGAATACAAATGGCAATCACCCCAGTAATACACGTGAAACATGCAGCAAAAAAATATGTTAAAAGGTTTGAATAAATTACATACTATTCGGACTCCAGCTAGCATAAATTATACTAACAGGCATACAAATGCACATGTATGTATTATATATATGTATATTATGGTTACTTATTTCCTTTTGAATATGTTCATAGATATACATTCAAATTTACAATAAATATTCATGATTATTATCAAATTATCTCCTCCAGCTGCGAATTGATCTCTAATCGCTGTTATTACATTACTATGGCGAGTAAAAATAAATTAAAATAATATATAATAATATATTCCTGTTTTGGTCTAAAGTAAATTGAGTGTAAAATAGGTATGTCCCGCAGATATGTACAATTATATTATATATGTTATATGAAGTACTCTGTAATAATAGTTAAGTAAATCATTTGGTATGTCAGTTATTAAGGCGTCGACTAACGGCGGTGGGTAATCTTCGGTCTGATCAAATAACTTATACGCCCCGCCCGCGGAGCTGTATACAAAATGTCCTGAATTAGAATCATATAATTAATTTTGAAGGCTTCATCTTGTTTAATTTTTATTTTTAGTGACGGCGCAGTATGTGTTTGACTTTGGTTACAAATTCGCTTCTGACTTGGAGTAATATTATCGTTTCTTGATTTAATAAAAGAGAAAATGCGACATCGGTTCCACCATATAGTTCCTAAAATACAAAAAGTCTAAATTATGGCTATATCACGTTCCACTCACACGTTTTTTTAGAAAATAACATTACTACATGAATGTATTTCCAATTCAAATTTTTATTCAGTTCAAATTATATACATTGTCGAAATTTAAACAAAACGTCAGAATTTAAATAATCTCATTACAGAAATCTTTAGCAAACAGCTTCGGACTGCACTGCACTGCTCACTGCTACGTACATATTATTACAGAGAAGCGGACTCATTTCCAAACTTTTATTAACTGTCACAGCATAGCCGTTGCTATTATGTAAAAAGTCTATAATGTAAAAAGTCTACCACGTAGGGTCTCCATGATTAAATATTAAATTGCTCGGCCCACACAAGAAGGCCTCAGTCTCAGACCTCAGTCTACTGTCGTGACATGCTTCCAGTTCGACTTGTAAATAATCAAGTATATGCTATAAAAATATGCACATTCGGACCACTTTAGTTCATGATAAAAACATTATATTATCAACTTGTTATTAATAATGTACTTTGCTTATGTTTGTTCAAGTTTTTTTTTGCCTTTTTTAATGCTCATTCTTTTAATGCCTTTCATTTTCTATTAAGATCTTAAAAAAATATTACTTATCTTACCTAGAGAATGGGAAATGGAGTGTCTTAACATTAGGCTTACGCAGGATAAGCAACATGCGGAATACAGCGTGAAGCTGAAAAAAAAACCGAATTATTAAAGGAAAAAAATCGAATTATTAAAAAAACCGAATTATTATACTATTTATGATATACGAAAAATATTACAATGTACGCTGTAGGTACAGTAAAATATATGCAAGCAATTCTATACCGAGTTAATAATATTTAGCTAGCACCAGAAGCATTCCAGGACCTAGGTATTCAATCACTGCCTCCCATATTACTTTGTTGACCACGTACTCTAATTATCTGACAAGATAAGATCTACAGTTCCTACCATTTAGCGACAAGAACAAATCGACGCCATAGAAATCCAATTATAACATGGTTACACACAACTATTAAGCAAATTATAGCACAACTGATTTACAACTAACTAATGTTTTAAGTCACATTCAATTGTAGCGTTTAATCAATTACATTGATATCTGAAAATGACTTTCTATGACATATTGAAATTAATACAGATTCTCATGAATGTTTCTTTTATTGATATTAATAAATAAGTCTAGTTCGTGGCGCAGGGGCACAAGCGAGAGACTAAAAATGCGACAGATTGTGGGTTCGAGTCCTATTTAAGGAAATCTATGTACCTATGTAATCATTTCATTTCTTGGCTGTGGAGTATAATGGAGAGTGAAGTGCATTAGGCTACCTTGCTACATGCGGGATACAGAGTGAAGCTGAAAAAAAAATCATAAATCATTGGTGCACGAAAAACTTTATAAATTTTTAGTGTTGTTCTAGAAATGTTATATTAAATAGCTTTCAAAACATATAATACATAAAAAAATCATCTTAGTCTGCTGCTTGAAGTTAGTCACTGTTATAGTCAAATTTTGGATAAAAAGAGGAAGACAGGGAAAGTTATATCAATACATACCTTTTTAAGTTAAAATACTATATGTTATAAAATTGTTTTATATAAATAAACATGAATGTCTAATTATTACAATGTAGTAACATTGTATTTAAGTGATTTTGAGTCTCTTGAAGGAAATGAATATTTTTTTGCAACGAATAAAATATATATTTATATGAATAAACACAAATTCTTGGTATTTATTATTGCGTGGGATCCAAATGTCATAATGTATAATAATATAACAGAAAAATGTTGCGTAGATTTTTGCTGTCCGATAACACCAAATTACTAACTTATGCTAATCAATTACAGCATTTAAGCCTCTCAGATGTTATCAGGGAAGTAATGTTTATGGCTATGATGACAGCTAAGATGGAAGACTTTAACTCTATATATGTATTATAAAGTTCAGTGACTGACTGACTGACAGATAGCAAGCAGCGTGATTGGTTTAGATTAGGTTATTAAATATTAAATGTAAAAATTTATTGTAGGCTGTGGTTAATTTTTTCTTTAATAATTATATGTTATTCAAATTAAATGGAGTTCTAATTTGTATAGACAGTGCAACCTCGATTTAATGATACTGAAGGGAATTCGTTAGGATGGTCCACGATACGTTTTAACAAGTTTATAAAAATTATTGATCTCAACTTTTTGGCAAATTGTTAAATCGAGGAAATCTTTATTTTGAGGATCGTTACGTTAAGATTATACTGTATATATATAAAAAAATTTGCAAATTTTCTATTCTTCTAATACTTTGTTTAATAAATTACAGAACTCTCCGTCTTTTAAAATATAAATAATACCTATATTTTCTTATTTATTTATTTAATCTTTTTTGGACACGATAATAAAAATACACGTATAAGCATTTTTACAAAAAAAAATTAAGTACTTATATTTTTAACCTATCAAGCAAAGAATTTATTTTCTTTGAAATTATATTGTTTTTTTTTAAATTTACTCCAACAAAGATATAGGATAAATTGTAAACACATAATATAACCATTGCTATGTAATTTATTGAGGATGCGACTTCATTTTTATGTTGATTTCACGTAAATGATCCACATATTATTCTAAATCGTGACGGCAGTGTATCTTAGCTTTCTAGATAATATCTATGCTAATAATATTATAGTATGGTATTTATGTCGTGCAACACGAGCACATAATACAAGATATAGCATTAAGTTGCATATAAAATATCGTTTAATACAAATTTTAATGTAGAATCCAAGCTTACATGTAAATGTAGATTGTATTGGTAAATATATTTTTTATATATTTTTTTTATTTTACCTATTTCTGTAATTTAGTTATTGGAGATATTAATAATTGAGCGACGACAGTAAGCTGCATTTTGTCGAACCATAAAATGGTTGTGGAGTTCATCGTTTTTGATAGTTCAAAAATTAGTACCTCGTTTTGTCATAGAATTTTCATATCATAAATTGATTTTGTCACAGAATTTATTATTTATTTATTGATTCTTCATTAATTTATTTTTATTTATAGATTCTACAAATTTAGCTAAGGAAAATAATTAAACATACATTTATTTGAATTGCTCAAATATTCACATTTGAATTTGGGAGGACGATGTATTAAAATATATATTTTTATGACATCACATTATAAAACTTTGATATTTTTGGCTTAAATATAATATAATATAATATTCTTAAACATTCTTCTATTCTTCTCTACTGTTTCTAGTGAAAACCGCATCGAAATCCTTCACGTAATTTTAAAATTTTAAGTGTGCATGCCTCGATATCAACTTTGTTTTATACATAAAAAAAAACAATTGGTTTTTTTTAATGGGCAATCCCAATAGAACTGAAAATTACTTACCATAGTAACATATACTAAATATTCAGAATTCTTTCTTTATTTATAACCTATATATAATATAAAATTATCCATATAAAGAAACCAGTTTGAAACGTATATATTTTATACCATTGTGAATTTAAATACGATAAAACGTTTCCATTGGCTTTTAGCGTTGACTTATCGAACAATAAATTCGTGTGCAATTGATGCATGAATGCGCGTGTCAAGATTGTAGTATACGATACTCGCGGGGCGGGCGTTTGTGATCGAAACGCTCATTATCCCAGTTAATGTAAATTAACTGTTTGGATTCATATTTTGTATGAATTTTTAATTTATTTTGGGAACTGTTTTATGTGGAACAGCTTGTTTGAATGCTTTTAATAAAAATTTTTGGTTTATTTTTATTAAAAAAAATAAAGATTGCTTATTATATCTTAAAAAAAATCATTTGGTAAATGTATAATATAATCATTGGAAAAAAAGTTTTAAGAGATAATAGAAAGTGAGCTATAAATCTTTATTAGGAACCAAATAAAATAAACAAAATAATAAATAAGAAAAATTAAATACATATTTACTTTTAATAAATTAAAAATAACTACACTATCTCAAATATATAATATACCTATATGTATGTATACTTCCGTTGATATAGGATGGATAATACTACCGATTTATAAGTCTTATGACACATTTTATGTGACCATCCTAAATTATAAGTGTTATAGTATATAGGAATAATATTAAAATGGTAAATAGTTTATAATAATAATGAATAAGTAATATTTAATTTTAAACAATATGTCAATTAAATACTGTTTCATAATAAGGGAAAAAATGTATAAAATTAAATATACGTCACGATTAATATGGTTTAAGAGTCTCTCGCGCATAGCAGGGTAGACAAAGGGAACCTGGGAGCCTAGTGTTAAGACACCGTTCCCCACTTTCCGTCAAATTCTAAAGAAATTGCGTTTTAAGAATTAAATATTTAATTTCCTCGATTGCCAATCGACCGCAACCAGTCGCGTCGTACAGCCGACGATTGGCCTCTTATTATTTTGATATTAATAATCTCATATCATATAATAAATCGTATATTTCCATATACCTCTAGTTAATACCAGTACAAGTGCTGTACGCTGTGCCCCACATGCAACAGTCGGTAGTGGTGAGCGATTTGTCAGTTGTCGTCGGTCGCAACACGCGTCGCTGACTAATTGAGGTTATAAATCGACACGATAAATGTAATGAACGCTCCGATGCAAGTGATAAAACACCTGCATATGTATTCGGTGTTAATTTTTAGATTCGTTTTAATTTATTTTCGAGGAGGAATATTTTTAAATTTGTAATTTGCCAATTTATTTTTATATGTTGGGCTTTTTTAAGGTTGGTCCCTGTCTAGGATAATATAATACTTATTAAGAAAACCCGCGCCTCTTTGGAAACCGTCCAAAAGCTCTGACCAACTAAGCCATACGTACAAAGAGGCACGTGTTCAAATACCGCAAATGTTCAAATTTTTTATACGTTTTCTTAATAATTTCTTAATAAGTATTTTCAGGATATTGAGCCTAATATAGTCCGTAGTAAGAAATGGAAATATAAATTCAAATTAATATTTCATTTCCTCGAGTGGGGACCGAACCCACAACCGTCGCGTTACAGTCACACCCTTGTGCCCCTGGGCCACGACGGCCTCATACAATTTTGTACCTACAAGTACAATGTGGAATGTGTTATATTGCTTCAATTAACCAATAGTTATATGTAGAATTGGAAAGTATAACAGTGATAGAGACGACAGTGATTAATATGCTAACGCACAAAGGCATGCGAAATTTCTATTTGTCGTTCATTAATAAGGCTATATTGCAGCGTGTATCGTTGAGTAACGCTATATTGAACCAAAGATCAACGTGTAGACTGTGCAAATAGATTTGTGTAAAATTTAAATATAAAAATAACTTGAATATAATTTTACTTTATATTATAATAAATATTATCTATGAGTAGGTCTTCTTAATTCGTGTTTTTAATATGCTTCCGCAGGTGTTTGAACCTAGTGCTCTAAAATATATTGTTATGGTTAGTTAAACTAGTTCAAAATGTACCACAATAATATATATCTAGTTATTATTAGCATAACACTGTGTTCGTTAAGGAAATATTGAAAGCTAAAGAAAAAAAAATGCAAGTAGATGTAGAAAAAACTACATGGATTATATACAATTTTCTATTATAAAATACCACGGCTTCATAGAAAACCAAACAGATTTAATTGTCATTTGTCATACAAAAAAAATGTATTGATTCATAATATTTGCAACGTAATGGCGCTATAGAAGTTGCTCACAAAACATTTTGAAATAATATTTTGTAAATTATAATTTTTTGCAAGCTATAATTCAACTCAACTCTAATTAGTAGCCAAATAAATATGAAACTGACAAAAAATTGTTTTTTTCGTTGCCTCTAAATGTAGTTTTAATTTAAAACGTATATTTCAATATTCATTCTCATTTCAATCCGTGATTGATTCGTGATTGATGATATTTTAATTATACCTGTTAACGCTAATGTTTTATTCATTATTTAGTTATGGTAGACACTTCAATTTCTTTCTGTCAAATAAGAGATTATCTGAGAATATACAAATTTATATATAGATAAGAACATGTTATTTGGTATTGTTGACTTATAATATAGGATTATAGCTAGCTTACTTTTTCAAAATTAAAATCAATCAAAAAGGAAATGGGGAACGGAGTGTATTAACGTTAGGTTCCCTCTGCCTACCCTGCAGTGTGCGGGATACAGCGTGAAGCTGAAAAAAATCAATCAAACTTGCGAGACAATTAGTACACTTGTCGTATACTTTTGAGAATTTCATATTTATATTTGCTTATAGAATGAAATGGAAATCCAAAATTTTTAGATGTATAGTTGACTTTTGTTACGAAATATTTTGTTATTTATTGATATGCATCTTTTACCGAGTAAACAGAAAGGACCTAGTATTAAGATTTTCCGTGCTCCACAGTTCAAAAAAAGTTTTTTTGAGTTTTTTGAGTTCATATGGAACCCGGAAACCTATTGTTAGGACACTTCGTCTTATTAAAATATTTCCATTCTCCACTTTCTGCCGAATTTTGGAGGAGTTGCATGTTGAGTGGCAGAACTCAACGCCGCACATTACCTGGTCATCAAATCAAAGAAATGAAACTATTAAATATTTCATTATTCCGAATGGAAAGTGAATCCACAATTTTCAAATTTACAGTAACACCGTTTAAAGTAGCACCGACGGCCTCAAAGATATTTAATAGTAATTAAGAAAATGAAGCCTTATAGATTGTATAATACTACCCCAGTACATAATCTTTGATACTAGTATGCTAGGAATAATCCAATTAAGCGGCGATTTCCTAAGGCCTGTGAGATCGTCTCGCTAGAACCAATAACAGTGCCAATATCCCTTGCAACACCTTGTTTATATGCATGTTATTATGTAGTTACACAGTTATCAAATGAACACATACGAGAATATTTGTACAAGGTGCGGCGTTAAGTCTCGCGAATCAATATGCAATATATTGGGAATGGGGTGGAGTGTGGGAACAGTGTTTTAGCACTAGGTTCCTTCTGCCTATTCTGCTATATGAGAGAAGCTGCGTGTAGCTGAAAAAGAACATTCTATATTTTTAAAGTTTTCATAAAAATAATTAAAATAAGTAGCTAGAATAAACACAAAAAAATTGTTTCATTTTTAAAATAAAATAAAGAAAAATAAAAAACAATACATGATCGCCTTCTTGAATTGAAAACGTCTATATCTACTGTGTACGAAATGTAATTTTTTTAATGTCGAACATTAAAGCAACGCAAACAATCTTATTAAGATAAAATAAAATGTTGTTACTATTAGGTACTAGGTTCTAATACCCCACTAAATGTAGTAGATGATTAAAAAAAATAAGAAAAAATACTATTATATAAACTAAAAAGGGAAACACATCGCATAAATTTATACAATTCCCACTCAGCCTTACGTCATTTCTATAGAAAACGCACGAGTGTTGGTTTATTACTACTAAAATATGCATTAGCAACAGTAATGTACATATGAAATAGTCATAACAGAAAGCTGTTTCAGTTGAGGGTTATGGGAGATTCATACATTTTGAGACAGGAGAACTGACTTCACTTGTACTTTGAATGTAAGTTTAGAAATTATCTTATAGATATTTATTAAAATTAAATCGGCTTCACGCTGTATTCCGCACACACCAGGATAGGCAGAGGAGACCTAGTGTTAAGACATACCGCTCCCCATTTTCCGTCTAGATTTGGATTGCGTGTTGAGTGGCGGAACTCAACGCCGCCCTTTGCCTCGACACCAGTTTGAAATATAATAGGTAAAAGACCAAAATTTATTTTACAGCTTATTGATAATTATATAAAATAACTTCTGATGATTATAGGCCACTCGTAATATAAGTTAATAAAAGTAACTAAATAAATTCATTGAATAATGATTTTTTCTGGCCACATAATAAAAAATGTGTTGATAACAACATTTATTTAAGTAACTTACACATTTAACTTTGAATAAATTATACATATTTTATGGTTCAAAAATCAAAGTTAAACTCACGAAACTTATCATTTAATTGTGAAGAAGCGTAACTAATACTGTAAAAGCTTTAACTTTGCCGCATATTAACTAAACAGATGGTTGATAAAGTTGGTGTAATCAAAAGCTTAGTTCTATATGAAGTGAGGGATATACTTCTTGCTTCTAGTATGTGGCTGTCGTCGATTTCACTATGGACAATTGGTTCATCCAAAATTAATCTCCGTGCGAATGGACTTTTATTAGGGGTTTCAAAGAAATTACAACTAAAATTACTGTGAATTAGCTTATTAGGTGTTATGGAAGGAAGAGTTCATTGTTTTTAAATAGAAGAGTTTGTTCACACTAAAATTTGTTTTTTTTTTCTTTTTATCACCATATGATAAAAATGATTTACTAAAAAAATACCTTTGCAGGAGAAAATATATAGATAAATTAGTAAGAAGTAATACATTACTTCTTACTAATTTATCTATATATTCTATTTTCTGTTAAAATACATTTTAACTTCTATTTTCTGTTAAAATACATTTTAACAGAAAATAGAAACAGGAATATTTTGATAAAAGATATAAATTATAATTTAAAATAAAAAAAAACAAAGCACATTTACAAAATTAAATATAAATGTACGATACAATTACGATGTGGAACTTTGTTATTACTATAAAATACCAAAAAAAGTCGTAATTTTAACTGTACCACAGGCCAAAATTACCTACAATGTTACATACATAATGACTCTTTCCTAAGTCATTCATCGCCGAAAATATTTACTAAATACAAACTAAGGTGCACCTGAGCTGTCACTCGTAGAGATAAGGGTCGAGATTACAGCTAATTAAATAATACTATGATTATTTAGAAAGGCTTTATTAACGCCTTGGTGAAGTTTATGTATGTTAATCTCTGAAATGCTTTACTTAACTAATACAATGTATACGAAAGTGGCTTGGTCGTCTGTTTATGTGTATGTTAACTTTTCTTAATAGTGTCATTTAAATTTGTGTTTTATAAATACTAATTTTGAATAAAAAATGTAAACATAGAGTCCAAACTACAAAACACTAAGGCTAAATTATAAATGAAATATGTTAAAAAGGTCATATCAATTATTAATTAATTAAAATTAGCTTCACGCTGTATCCCGCACACAGCAGGGTAGGCAGAGGGAACCTAGTGTTAAGACACACCGTTCCCCACTTTCTGCCGAATTCTGGAGGCATTGCGTGTTGAGTGGCAGAACTCAACGCCGCGCTTAACCTCGACACCAGAGCGAAGAAATGGAAATATAAATTTAAGTAAATATTTCATCTCCTCGAGTGGGGATCGAACCCACAACCAGTCGGTTTTGCAGTCACACCTCGTGCCGCTGCGCCACGACCGGCCTCATCAATTATACGGCTCTATAATAGACACCAATATGACATTTCAAAGTGAATAACCACAAATATTCCTAAAAATCATCACTGTAGAAGTCATTATGTCTTTACTAGCATCTATTTAACAGCAGGTTAGAAATATTAATGTGTGACAATATAGAGAAAAAAAAACAATATTCAATACTAAGCTCCTTTGAAGATAGGAAAAAAATATATAAATTAATTAAAAAACAGGTACGATCTGTCAATTAAATGATTTCGATTATCGAATTAGTTAGAAGGAACAGCGGGCGGTAGACCTTGAGTCTAAATATTAATACGATATTTCTACTGGTTTTACTACAGCGGCAGTGTCGCATAAATTATACGTGTGTCGTCTTAAAAGCGGCTTGCTCAAATATATATGCTAATTTGTACTATGTATTTATTGAATTCATATAATATATAAAAATGAAATGATTGTGCTTTTGTATAGGGCACATTAAAGTCAATATAACGCAAAGGGTAATCAGAGGGAACTTAGTGTAAAGACAGTCGGGTTCCCATTTTCCGCCGAATTCTGGAGGTATTGCGTATTGAGTGGCGGAACTCAACGACGCGCTTTACCTTGACGCCAGAGTGAAATAATGAAAATATTAATTATTTAATTTCCTCGAGTGAGAATCCAACCCACAACCTGTCGCGTTTTCAGTCACACGTTTATGTCACTGCGCCACGACCGGCGTCAACCATTCGTACATAATAATAAACTACATAAGCATATCTATATTTGTAATATATTTCATAATATAATAATTACATTTTATTATGATCAAATAATTATAGGAAAATTAAAACGCTCCTCAAATAAATAAGTCTGTCGTCTTATTCTGTCAATTGAGACGCAGTCATTCGATATTTTTTTTGCCTATGCGCGTATTTCTTCCTTCCCGACATGAGAATAATATAGCGTATTACTTTGCACCGTTAATATATTGCTTTTACTATAAGTAGATATAAAATACTTTAGATAAAAAGACCAATTGATTAGAATCGAAGCCTTATACCTTATACGTACGCGCGACGGTTGTAGGTTCGATTCCCACACGGGAAAATTTATGTTTATAAATATTTTCATTACTCCGCTCTGGTAATTGAAGGCAAAGCGCGGCGTTGAGTTCCGCAATTCAACACTCAGTATTAGAAACAAGTCATTTTAATTTTTCAACAGACAGAAAAAAGCACAATTACCTATACGGAAGTAATTTACTCATGTCAATCGTTAAAGCAAGGCTCTGTAATCAGGGATAGGTCAACTGGCATTAATAGCAATCGCATTTGGAAAACGTCAGCTGTTCACGGTAATGGCTACCGAGGGTCCCCGGCGGTATTCTTATCACGTGTTTTTTTGCACATACTACCTATCTATCTAATTGAAGATAGAGTATATAAAACATACGTATACATTTTACGCTATTTTACTAGATGATTACAATTATTTTAAGTATTATTTTTCATATATTTTCTGTTTAAATGAAGAAAAAAAATATCTCTGGTTATATATACAGATAGCGTGAAACTAAAATATTATATGTGAATTAATATAGAAATAGAAAGAGGCCGTCGTGGTGCAGGGGCACAAGGGTGTGACTGTAACGCGACGGTTGTGGGTGCGATCCTCACTCGAGGAAATAAAATATTTATTTAAATTTATATTTTCATTTCTTTGCTCTTGTATCGGGGCAAAACGCGGCGTTGAGTTCCGCCACTCAACACGCAATGTCTCCAGAATTCGGCGGAAAGTGGGAAACAGAGTGTCTTAACACTCGGTTCCCTCTGCCTACCCAGCTGTGTACGGGATACAGCGTGAAGCTGATTTAGTATGATTTAATAGAAAAAGTACAAAAGTAGCCACAAGTATACAAAACGTTTTACATTCATTGGCTTGCTATACTCAAACACCTTCATAACCGCTTACCAAATTCATATATTGAATTCTAAAAATTAAATAAAATTAGTCCAAGCCCCACAGATCACAAAAGACATCTCGCCTCACGTACACTTTTAACAAAGCGAAACAATTCCCAGGAACAAACTAACGAAGCCAGTTAGCATAACAATATTCGTGTCGGTCGTGTTGCTCGCACACGAATATGTATGGCTGGTTGTTCTTAAACAACTACGGAACTTTTATGTAAATAGCCCTTCCCCGCCGCAGGGTGTGTGCAGATATTAAAAACCTTTGTTGGGTTGAACCTCGGACAATCTTCTCAGTGACACTGGCTGTGCAGTATTGTCAAGGCCTCGCATCTCGTGCACGCTACTACAATGTCGGGATTATTATACAAAAATGAAACTACTTGGTCAGGAGCTGCCGCAGTCGCACTGCTGATTGTATCGTTACTATAAACATATTTAGCTTAAGCGGCAGTATGTTATTGAAATATTGCTTAATGTTTTTTAATGGTTAGGTTTTTATATGTACTATTTGGAAAGTTTGATAATGAACTAAAACATTGTAAATTTTATAATTATTTTTGATATTTTACCTAGTTTGCATATTCGAATAATATTTGAGATAGAAGTGCCTTAAAACAAAAATAAAAAAAGAATAAAAATTCTAGCGATTTCACTGTCGCTCACTAGTATTAGAACACAGAAAACATGCATATAAACATATCCACAACCAATTACACCTACGTGTAATATAAAATAATGGATATGATCAAAGTATGACCAATCCCCAGTGGCACCTTTAATTTTTACGACATTCATACAGCTTGATTACGTTGGTCAATTGCACTTTATGAGCTGGTCCTTTGTCCATGAGGAGATTAGCAGCAATTTGTATAGAGACGCTAATTTAAAATTAACTTCGTGAATACTATAAACGTGCCTTGCAGTCGGACCACCGTAGTAGACGGAATGCCAGCGCGCATGCGTGCTCTATTCGCAACAGCTATTTATTATTTAAGATTATACTCTAAATACGAACGCCTGTTCTGATATTTTTGTTTCTTTTAGCACACTCATGCTTTGTACTATTTTAATTTATTGACTTGCTTTAAGTGTTATTGTGCCTATGGTGTATGTTTGTTAGCGCAAGATGGATATTTTAGGATACCCCAAGGCTACGCGAAACCGGTGTAAGTTGGAACGTATACATCTTTCACAACATTCATCATATACTTATTTAGAAAACGTATAAAAATGTGAACGTAGCGGGACTCGAGCCCGCGCCTCCTGGAAACCGACCAGGCAGCCATGTATGCCAACGTATGGCTTTGTAGTCAGACCGCCTGGTCGGTTTCCAGGAGGCGCGGGTTCGAGTCCCGCTACGTTAAAATTTTTATACGTTTTCTAAATAAGTATTTTTCTTTCCTAAGTGTGGATTAACACTTTAAAGATGTTTAAAACATTCATATACTTTGACATTCAAATAATACTTCTAATCTAACCTAGCTTCACGCTGTATCCCTAGCGGGGTAGTCAGGGAGATCGGAGCGCCAAATGCTGCTCCCTGCATACCTTTTTCGCCTCGTCCATTGTCATCAATCTCTTCATATGCACTTTGGTCTTCATGCTTTTTATGACCTTCCTCCAGTATCTTTGATGTTGTGTTTTCGAAGGTCAACCGACGTCTCCCCCTACCTCTCTTACCACTCACTTTTCCATCATAAATCTTTTTTGCCATTCTTTCATCAGTCATTCATTCGACGTGCCCAAACCTGCTGAGCACGTTCTTCTTCATTCTCACCGTGACATTCTCGCTAGTACCTGCCATTCTGTGTATCTCTACATTGCGGATTCAATCAGCTAAACTGACTCCGTATATCCTACGAAGAGATCGCATCTCCACGGCATTCATCTTTCTTTCATTCTTCTTCTGTAATACGTTTTGCTGTCGAATAGGAATGTCGGTACCAACACTGTATTGTGTACGGCCAAACGCGCAGCTGTGCTGATGTTTTGCCGCCTCATTAAGGCAGCTAAGGCTCCGTTAACCCTGTTACCGGCAGCAATAAGCCTTTCCACATCCATATCGTATCTTCCATCTTTACTGAATATACTTCCCAAATATAACACTTCATTTACTTGTTCTAATATCTTACCATTCACACTGATATTGCATTCTTCATTTCATTCAAATACCAGAAGCTTTGTCTTGCTCACAGTCAAAATAAGACTTTCTTTTTATAGTATATATTCACAAAAAACTTAGTGTTAAAACACACAGCCCTCACCTCATTATTAATTTCGAACAACGATGTTTATTAGATTTTGGGATTTAAAATTGCTCTTTCCAACCAGATCTTATTAAAATGTTTTTTTTTTTTGGGAAAAAGAAGACAAAAGAGCGGAACCTATTGGTAATTTTGACTCCGTTTAACACCAGAACTACACCTACAAGTGTATTGCCGGCCTTATCACTTAAATCTAAATTTTCCGACCTAAAAGAAAAATCATCATGAGACCGTAGCGTTTGGCGTTCCGTTCTCTCTGACTACCCCGCAAGGGATAAAGCGTGAAGCTAAGTTAATTTAAGTTAAGAAAAATCATTTAATTAATTCAAAATATATGCATAACTTAACCTTTGATTGATTTTTTAGACGGCTTATGGTAAAACATACTACTGTTATCTAATTATCTGAAGTAGTGAAGATAGTTGCGTTGTCGCCTAGGTCTCAATTTCAACCACATGGAATTCCTCGTTTGTCATTTAGATTAAGGAATATTATAGAAGTAGTAACATTGTTTCCCGCTACTACTTTATAGAAACATAATATATTTAGTTAAAAATTTATATTTATGTTACACAGGAGGGCAGAGGAAACCTAGTTTTAAGCCACTCCGTTCCCCATTTTTCGACGAATCTGGAGGTATTGCGTATTAAGAGGCGGAAGTAAATTCCATGCCTTGACTTTACATTACAGCGTAGAAATTAAAATATAACATCATTTATTTCCTCGAGTAGGAATCGAATCCATATCTCATCGCGTTTACCCTGCGCCTCCACTAACTAATTTTTTATTAATATAATATCATATAATTTTAATTTTAGGTAAACGCAGAACATCCTCTTACTCTAAGGCTCTAACGGCCAAAGCACCACGTACGGAAGCTGGATTTAATTATAGTCAACCGTTATATGGCTACAGTCTCATCTTCTATAGTATTAATCATTGGGCTCTTTGATTTATCTCGTAATTCCATAGTAGCTATTTATCTGGATGTTATTAAGATAGTTATTCCTCTACTCTCCCGATATAATCATAAGGGATAATTTATTATTTGTAGAAATAACATATTGTACACAAATTAAGTGGTGGTTGTGAAATGAGATTGGAAAATGGAAAAATTGGAATAGTTAATGCTTTGGAGATTAATGGAATGTATATAAATATATATTGTTTGGTGTCTTGTTTCGCCTTTGAGTATCTGAGAGAGGTGGGGAGAGATGTTTTTTTTATAAGTCTGGGCTTCAAAACTCTAAAAATTTCCAACCAAAAGTTAAGAAGGTCGTGCTTAATTGGCCCTTTAAACTCTATAAGCTATGCTTATATAGAGTGCCTAAGCTTAGGTACGTCTTCACCAGGCTATTTAAAAAAAAATCAGCTTCACGCTGTATACTAGACCCTAGTGATAAGTCAGTCCGTTTGCCACTTTCCTCCGAGATGTCGACACGTTGTGTGTTGTGTAGTGTAACTCAACATTTGGGGCCAATCCTCCGGAGAAATAAGAAAAAATCAATACTTTTTCTCATTTCTCTGCCCTGGTAGGACAAAATGAGATGCCAAACTTCGTCACTTAATTAATATACAAATTCGGAAAATAGAGACAGATTATTAGGGACTATCTTACGGACACTATTTTCTGTCTGCCTTTCTTCTAAAACGTGAATTTATTTATATCCAAAAAATATTACTTAACTTTAGCTCTATACTAAAATGATAAGCATAACCAACAAATATAAGGCACGCTTATGCCATACTCATCATATATTTATTTTAAAATTCTATTATCTTCGCACGCTTTTTAATAGCAAACGTAATTTTCAAAGCTTTCTGCTGTCAGCACAAAATTTATTGATATTGTTATCGTGAGGTATATATCAAGTGGATATAATTGAATGATATTCCAAGGTGGAAAATTGCAAGTACAGAGCTTATCAAATTAATTCTTCTAATGAAGTTTTGAAAAAGCGAACTAAATTAAATTAACTTTCATAAACTAAATTTTATATTTTTGCAATATTTTTATCTACTTTTAGTGTAATATTTTTTTGTCAGCTTCACGCTACAGCGTGTTCGCAGGTATCGTGGTAGGCAGAGGAAGCCTATTATTAAGACACTCCGCTCCCCAATTTCCGCTGAGTTGTGGAGACGTTGACTGGCGGAACTAAACGCCGGCTTTGCCCCAAATATTTCAGTTCCTCGATTGAGAATCGGACCCACAACCCGTAGCGTTTAGAGTCACATGCTTGTGCCCCACGACTGGCTTCGCCATGAGTGTAATATTCGAAACAATTATATTATTGTTATTTGGTTAAAATATTAATTTTGCGCTACTAATAGACTATTATATTTAAACATCGTATGGAATCCAGAAAACGTGTATTTTAATAATTAAGTTTTGTATCTTCTTTAGAAATTGGAGAATCTTAAATATTTTCTATATAATTTATTAAATATAATCATGTATTTTTATTGTTAAGTGTTAAACGTTAAAATCCATCTAATAACACAAAAATTTGGCAAACCATAAACTTGATCATAAAAAATGGCTAGACTCCGTCATAAAAATGAAACCTGCTGTCGACCTTATGCGGATGCGATACGAAAATGAGTAGCTGATGTAGAAAAAATAATTTCTATTAAGTGTCGTTGATCTCTGCGTTCAATGTACGAAGTGTAGTGTAGTATTTATTTGAGAATACTAAGACAATAAATTTGAATTAAATGTACCTACTAGTTGTATATATATACATACTAGCGTTATTTAGGCAGGGTAGGCGGAGAGAACCTTGGAACCTAGTGTTAAGTTACTCCGTTCTCATACAGATACTTTCGTTGCCCACTTCTCACCGAATTCTGAAAGTATTGCGTGTTGAGTAGCGTAACTCAACGCTGTCCTTTGTCTTCAAATTTACAAACTTAGAATTTTAATATTCTTGTTATTTTTTTTATTTTACTCGGCCTGAAAGTAAAGAACGAAGTGTTTATGCGGAATAAAGAAAGCTTAAAAAAATGAGGCCGGTCGTGGCGCAGGGGCATAAAGTGTGACTGTAAAATCGACTGGTTGTGGGTTCGATCCCCACTCGAGGAAATAAAATATTTACTTATATTATATTTTCATTTCTTCGCTCTGGTGTAGAGGCAAAGCGCGGCGTTGAGTTCCGCCACTCAGCATGCTATGCCTCCAGAAGTCGGCGGAAAGTGGGGAACGGAGTGTCTTAACACTAGGTTCCCTCTACCTACCCTGCTGTGTGCGGGATACAGCGTGAAGCTGATTTGTTTTTAAACTTAGAAAATGTAGAATCTCCCAAAAAATTTAAGGCTTAATAGCCTTAAACTTGTTTTATTAAACAAAATAAAAACACATGTTATCAATAAAATGGAAAAAAAATCTAAAAAGGTGTAAAATGAGGATAATCTAAAGTCCTCGGTTAGGCCTCCGCTATCATAAAAGTGTCACTGGATGCTACAAACGAGAATTTACGAGGAAATCGTGCAAATGAGCGACCGACGCCTTAAATCCTTCGCGCGGAATAGTTTCCATCAAAGACAAAGATTGGAAGTAAAAATGGTATTATGAAAATGAGACTAGAGTAGAATACTCACGACTAACTTTCAATTTATAAAGAAATGATTTACTCAAATAGTTATTATTCATCTTTTAACTCAATCTATACTAATATAATAATTTGTTTGCTTGTTTAAGCTGGATCTGGATCTACTGGTTTGATTTACTTTTTTTTGTCTGGAATGAAAGCTATATTCCTCAGGCTTGACATAGATATTGAGACGAGCGCAAGTAATAAAATCATCAAGAAAATTTTAAGAAAGTAAACTTTGGCTTTCATAGTATATAATTTGGATATATACTTTTCGAGAAAATGTAAAATTTAAATAATTCAACGCTCTGTTTTTGCCGCGAACCTAGGTTCAACACGCGCAGGGGCGCCCTTACCCCCGATGACATCCTCTTGAGCAGCTACATAGTTCTCAGAATTATGAAAACAAGTTGTACATGATTGAATATATCAATTTGTTGGTAAATGCAGAATAATAAACGAATCCGGTGGTATGTGGGCGAAGCCGCACGTGGGCTGCTAGTTACTTTATATTTCTATATGTTTCAGAGGTCGTCATGGCGCAGTGGCACAAGGATGTGACTGTAAAACAAGTAGGTTCAGGTTCAGTTTCCATTCGTGGGATTGAATTATTATTTATAGAAAGTAGGGGATGGAGGTTCCCTCTGTTATATGCAGGATACAATAAGAAGCTGATATTTTTTATTTTCAGTTGGCTACGCTAAAGCATTTTCCGAGTATACCACTTCTAAATAAATTTTGTTCTAAGGTGTTAGCGATAACCTGATAATTCATGATGCCTGCCTGTTTGCTGTTTGGACAGTGTTTGATTTGTGTCCTTTATGTGTTATGTCGTTGGCAGTATTTCTAAGTCTAGATTATAAATTACTTTAATTTGAAACAAGTTTCATATAATATTATAATAACAGGGTTAAGTTATGATATAAACTTTTAAAGTTACTTATAGGATAGTTAAAGGCTTTTTTGAAATAAAAAGCTTTTTTTAACTAGTTAAAATATCATTAAATGAATCAATAATTTTATTTAATTTTTAATAGAATATAGAAATAAGTCTCCCAGTTCTCTACTTTCTCTGTCCTTTAGGAGGTTTCGCCACCTCCAGTAGAAAGTATTATATCTATAATACATATAGCTGTACACTGTATCCCGCATTTAGCAAAGTCGACAGAGGGAACCCACACTACGTTATGGTCCACTATTAGGTATATTAAACATAACATTTACCTTAAAATTATTTTCTAATTTTATTATAATTTACAAAAAATGTTAACGAATTTCACCTTAATAATATAAACTCATTGATCTACTGTTAAACTGAAGTTATTATAACGCTTTACCAGTAGTTACATACATATATATAATAGATATAAACGCCAGTTTCCTATTATTGGCTATCAACATGCTATGAACTAATTCAATAAATTTACTTTCGACAACCTGTATTTCGCACTCATAAAGGAAATTGTAATAAAAATGGGAATGTTTTATATGTATATAATTTATTATAATAAATTACGATGTGTAAACAATTCAGACTTTTTCTTTTTATTCCCTTGAAGTCAATGTTGGGTGTACCAACTTAGTAAGAACTTTGCATCCCATGCCTAAAGAAAAGGGCTTCATTATTATCACTTCAATTTCATAGTTTAACAACGATTATAAGCAAATAAGAACAAAGAAAGGATTTAGTTAGTCTTATATCTATTTGAAATAGACGATTTTTTATCTCGTCTTTATCTCGCACACAGCAGGGTGGGCATATGGAACCTAGTCTAAGATACTCCGCTAAGATGTTCCGTTTCCCATTTTCTACCGATTTTTTATATTTTTTATTTTCATAACGACATACTATAAACAAATTATATTAAAATCAAAAATATTGAAAATTTGTAATATCATATGACATTACTATTAAACATTCAATTTTTGTGCACTTATTCACTACCTGGATACCTATTATAGATAGCTATTATAGTATAATTCCAGATGAAACAGAATTATAATAATTGTTTATTTCACAAATGAAAGTCAATATGAATGATAAGGGTTTTAAGGGAAAATTTATCATCGTATACGGAACCCTTGTTCATTGAGTATGACATCTTAAAGTTAGATATTATAACTACTTATATAATATGTAGGTAAACAAGGAAACAAGAAATCCTTGTGATGTCATACCTTCAATCAAGAAACTAAGTTTATTAAATGAAACATATACATTTAATATTTTCCATGAATATTTGGATTTAGCATAGCATTTTCTATTAAATATTTAAAAAAAACCAGTCAAATGCAAATCCCGCTCGCCCATCGAAGGTTCCGTACCATTTGCAAAATTGTAAATCAACAAGAAGTACGCAGTGTCTCGAATTGAGTAAAGCGGAGAACGGAGTATCTTAACACTAGATTTTCTCAACCTGTGAAGTAGTAAAAAAAATACGGCATCAAGGTCCACCACGCTGCTTATTTTTGGCATCAATTTCTAAAATATAGTTCAGTAAAAAATTAAATTCAGATAAACAATTAACATAATCTCCTATGATCTTATAATTAAAATCATTCAAGATAATCTCAGATATCAGGAGTAATTTCAAGATGGGGTTAAGCCAACATTGAAAAATCATTTTTTCTTATACGACAGTATAATTGCGGGCCTTGATGCACCTGGCTGCGAGCTATTTACATTGCACTTGCAATAAAAGTAAAATGTTTCGTGCGTTCCGTTGTTTATACGTGAAAGGTTTACTTTATGTGTCTTAATTACGAAGTTGAAATTGAGTTTTAATAAATATTTATGTTGTAAAAGGCACTGTAAACTATTTAAAATTTATATAGATACAATAAAATTAGGTCAGTCATAGCACAGGTGCGTGTGCCTGTAGGCTTGAAAGGGTCGTGGTTTCTATTTCCACTATGGTAAAGAGGCTCACTCAACTCAACTCAACACGCAATGTCTTCAGGATTCAGCAGAAAGTGGGAAGTATCTCAATGAGAACGGAATGTCATGACACTAGATTCCCAGGTTCCCTCTGCCTAGATTGCTATGTTTGGGATAAGGCAAAAAAGAAAATTGGATCAGTATTGGATCAGTATTGGATCAGTATTGTAAATAGTACTACATATTCATTTAAACTATCATACTAAAAGCTATATGTATATTGAATTCATATATTATTGAGTCAATGCTTTGTACATTTTTTTATGATATATACGATGGATGACAATCTGAGCAAAAATTAAACAAAAAGCTTACAAAATATTTATATTTGTATGAAATAATTATAAGAAGCACGCCCAGTACAAAAAAATTCACTATCTAATCGCATTACTTATTGTAAATGCTCCGCTGTAAATACTATGCATCCTTAATGCGCTTGCTGTTAAAATGATAACATTTCAACTTAAAATTTTCTATTGATGATTTGTTAAACATAAAAAAATAGGCATAATTACATTATAATTGAGTAGCGACTACAAAATGATTCCAAAAAACAACATTACTAGAAACAAAACTAAGAAAGACATAAGGAATATGAAATGTACGTCGTGGAAGCTTTTCATTCTGCCTTTAGAACTACTTACAAAGGAAGATTCGCCAATTAACTCTGCAAAGCTCTGGGATATAGTTAGTATGCAAATGGTAGAACTGGGTTTATGATTACAGTAGTTCATAATTTGTGTATGGCTGTGTTTTCTTAAGATACATTGAAGCGAATATCTTAAGGTACTTTAAGTGATTTTATTAAACTTGATAATTGTAGAATGTTGTGTCAATTTTTGGGGGATTTGGGAGTGTAAATAAATAAAGTGAGTTAAGAAATAACATAAGTTTTATTTGCCTATTAATTTAAGGATTACCAGTTTTTATCATAAATATAAGATTTACTTAACAGATTAAATTATATTATCATTTGATCGATCAAACTATATATTCACATAGAAATGTTAACATTATTGCGTTAAGATCTAGATTAAAAAATACGTAAGCATTTAAAAAAAACTCTATATTTGTTAAATATAACTACATAAAAAAGTAAAACTGCCGTAAGGTGAAAGTTCATCTTTTGTCTGTAAAGCTCGGAATCTTTTGTGACTGAACAAAAACTGGAACAATACTGTGATTGATTGATTAATTAACTTATTCGATCTTTGTGAATGCGAAACGCTGTAGGGAATTTGCTTGCTGCAATATTAAGCGATGAATATTAAATTTTGACTTTAAAAGGAATTTACTTAATTATAGTTATAAGGTAATATATAATTATTTCAAATACTACCGTAGCCTATTTAAATATATATTTTTAATAATTAACATATAATAAAATCAAATTTGGACGACAATGTGGCCCAGCGTTGTCTGTAAACACAGTGGATTCGGTTTAAACTGGAGAAACAAATTGTATTTAATTTCATTTCTTTATTCATACTGAAACGCAGAATTGAGTTTTACCACTCTATTCAAAAAATATACAATTCTATAAGAAAGAGAAGACCGTACAGCCTTGTCACCAGTTCCTCACCGCCTATCCTGCTACACAAAAACCCGAAAAACCAAATAATTACCCGCCAAACCAATCATCAACCAATTACCAACACTTCAACAATCATTGTGAACACCAAGTGATACTGAACATACCAAAATACCTTTTGTCAGAGCAATTGCATTATAAAACAGTGGTCTGACAGACAAATCGATACATCCATTCGTATTGTATACTGGTACTGGTGCGACATCAGCTATTTTAATTCGTTTTATCAAACGTACGTTCGCACGTTATAAATAACGCTGTCGCGACGATTCCACCAGCAATATTTCAGAGTCAGGCAACGCAACGCGCCTTTGATGATCCTTCTTATGAATATTGTGAGCTCGAACGTATGACAGCAACGGGAATGCGGGAGCCGAGTGGAATATCGTTATTAGTAGGAATGTTTGGGTTATAATGGGATGGGATTTTTTTATTGGATTTTTAGTTTTGTGTATTGTTTTATTTTTCTATTTTTTTGGTTTGTATTGTATGTGTGTGTATATATAATTATTATTCAGGGTAATTAAATTGTTACTTGATGTCACAAAGATATTTTACTTGAATATGTTATACAATAAAAGTTAAAATTAGATATAACTATCTAGCAGTTTCGCCACCGTAGTTAAATTAATGACTTATTAACAATTCCAGAGATAAAGATCCCGCTCTTCCCTGAGACAAAATTTTGCAACGCTGGCCTCTTCACGAAATCCTCATAATTTTTATTTAACTTTTCTTCAGGATTATCGATACAAAATTCTCAAAGGAATAGGCAATAGAAGTCTCCCAGTCACTTTATAATATTAGTGTAGATTACAAATTACTATCTAAACCATTAAGCTACTTATGAAACACAATTAAAAAACAATCTAAAATAAATTCAAAATCCTATCGCGTAACTACAGGAGCCAAACAGACACAGGAAGTCAGTAGCTAGAAAAAAAAATGCAGCAAATCTTCTGTATAAATGTCGCTGCTAACAAGACTGGGAGCGGTTATGTGGTAAAGAAAGATAATGTTTGACCGCAACATGATGGTACCACTAAACAAGCTTCACCGCAAGCAACTATGCATCAACCAAATTATATTTTATAGATATTAGACGTTGTTAAGTTAATTATCTTGAGGATACTTAAAATTAATTAAATTTATAATATTATTTATTTAGAATTTGTGTTATTACTTTCGTTCAGATTTTTATGCTCTATGAAGATTTATCTTACATAAAGAATATTTTATGTGTTTGCTGTGTCTATTTCCATTAATAATATCTACATATATGTAATATATAAAATATAAAAAACTATATATAAAGATAAAAAAAAGAAAATAGTGAGGCTGTCATGGCGCAAAGGTTATGCCTTGGGAGGCAGGAAACAGGAGGGTTGTGGGTTCAATTTTCATTCGGGAGAATGTCTGGTAATAAGGCAAAGCGCGGCGTTGAGTTCCTCGTTACTCGTACTTCTAGGTGACTTCACAATCATAACCATTTATGATTTTAGACAGATTCGCAAATAATTTATTTTTTTAATCATATACACAATTCTTTTATTTTACTACACCGTATAATAATAAGCATAATAACTTAATACAATATTATTATCAATATAAAAATTAACATAAAATATGGAAAAACATTATTACAACCACACGTCCAATAGCAATTTAAATCGAAACAGTAGAAACAAGTGTATTTTGCCGAAGTGTTGAACTTAATGCGGCGCATTTGCATTCCCGCTTCGTTCAATGCGCCTCTTATTACCCCCTACAATTACGCAAATTGTATAATAACGGTTTGTCAGTTTGTCAGTCTGTAATATTTTTAACCGTTACTACTATTTTATTGTGAAAGTTCGAAGAGCTCATTTCCGCTGTATGGAACAGTAGTGCTGTGCAAAAACTTTAATAATAGCTTTACGTGTTTTAAAAGAATTATTTAATTAAAGTTGGAAATTAAAACTCTTTTGCTATAATTATTATAAATGGTTCTATGTTTGTAAAACACTATGTGTATTTTAGGGTACCATACCTTATAGGACCTTATACGTCAGTCTGTCTGTAAACACCATTTATCTGAAGATAGCATTGATGTATCGAGCTGAAATTAATATCAAATATTCATACGATCCCTCGGATCGGAACGGAATAGAAAAAATAAAACTTTTTAGTCTACGCAATCAAATGTTACGAGCATTCACAAAACTGCATAAATTTTGCGCATTGCTTTTACTGTATTTTGTGTGAATTTCACCGTAAACCTATAGGGTACTTCCCGTGGAGTTGTGAAATTTAGCATGAAGTGAGTATACGACTAAATCAAGTTAAAAAGCCGAGAAATAGATATTTGTCTCTGGGTTTTTTTATATCTGGAGTGGAGACCAGTCATGGCGCAGGCGCATAAAGTGTGTCTGTAAACGCGACTCGTTGTGGGTTCGATCCCCACTCGAGGAAATGAACAAAATATTTAAATGAAAATTTTCATTTCTTCGCTTTCTTCTGGTGTCGAGGTAAAGCACAGCGTTGCGATCCGCTACTTAACATTCAATGCCTAGATAATTCTTGACACTAAGTTCCCTCTGCCTACTCTGCCTGCTGTATGCTGGATACAGCGTGAAGCTGATTTATTTTTTTATATTTTATATGAACATTTTATTAATTCGATTAATGCTTCGATTAATCGAATTAATCGGTTCGATAATCATCGGTATAGGAGGTACATTACTCTATCCATCACTTTTCTTTCGTTTAGCATGTATTTGCATAATAATAATAGACAACGCCATTAAAAAATATATATTATTAACTAACTAACCATAAAGATGAAAATAAATATTAATAATGATTTTTATTCCGGTATGTCCAGATAATACGCATAGCAATGTTGTTAATTACGCATTTTCTATATTGTGTAATATAATATCATATAATAAGTGTATGGAGCCAACGTGGCATAGTCTGACAGCGTCTGACTGTATACGCGATGCTTGGGAACATTTGAATTATTTTAATTTTACCGCTTTTATAAGTCAAAATGTGGCGCTGAGTTCCGCCACTCAACAAGCAACGTCTCAAATACAAATTGAGAGTGGAGAACAAAGTACTAGTACTAGGGAAAAACAAGTTTATTTTAAAACACCAATACATTTACAACTATAATATATAAACACATCGGACACATTCAATGTACGACATTGTAACATTTATCGCGGACGTATTCGGGACTCGCTTTCCGCTTTCTTTTGCACGAATTTCTTATTTAATTTGGGCCACGAAAGCGTCGAATCTGATTTCGATAAGGCTTTTCAAATAATCAAGACTTTTGCATTATTTTGCATCAATTGAATATTTAAAAAATAAAACTGATATATGAATTTACATAAATTAAAAGTATGTGTAATAATGTATTCGTCCTATTTTGGCTGCTAATGTTATAGTTAAATTGTTAATAGGAACTTAAATAAAATGTAAATCTGTCATAAATAGTATTATGTTTGTTGTACAAATTGAATTTATTTTAAGAATACGAAAGAGAATGCTTTTTAATTTTTCTTCTATGTAGCATTTGTCTCAGCTTTTGATGCCAGGGTCGGCTTTCTGACTGAGCCGACGTCATTTGGCACGGTCTTTAATATCCTCAGTGGTTAATTTATTGGTTCTCATATCCTGCATCTCAACATCCAGCCATCCTTATCTTGGGAGTCTAGGGGGCTAACTTCAGGGACAGATGTAGATAGCAGGAGCAAGCAAGGAAGTATCCTTCCGATTTACTTATACATATAGGCCCATGCACAACGAGCTCTTACCATCAGGTAACGTTCTGGGAGCTTACCTGTTGCTTCACAGACAGTATTTAAAAAAAAACAGAAATAATAATTGAGTACCTTACTGTAACTCAATTCGCTTTTTCCTAATTTGGGCCACGAAAGTCACGGGACTTAGCTCAGCTATGCTATTATACAGTAAAGATTTACACGCTATTGTAATAAAGAGGTCAGACCATAGTTCTTCCCATGTTACATTCATTATAATCTAATAGCAGGAATCTAGGCGCAACTCCACTGCTTGTATAGTGTACCTAGCTAGGCCATAAAAATAGCGACTTTGAATTTGAATTTTTGTATAAATTGATATTTTTTGTGATATTATAATCTTATATAAATACATTTCCAGATATATGGATTAATATGTAATTTTAAAAGTAATTAGATGTTATTTAAAAGTATTAAATAGAAAATATATAATTAATGTTTAAGTGAGTTTTTTTTAAATGTTATTTATATCAAAATTCTTTATTTTTATGATGTAAATTAAAAGATAACTTGTTAAAAGAACACGCTCATATTTTATTCAATTAAACATTTACAATAATATAAACGTAAAATAGTTATGTAAAACTTAAAAGAAAAAAAAAATGGCCCCTAATAACAGTTTTAGAGGCAAAAAAAACTTCAATATGAATTTCAAATAATTTAACAAAACAATATAAAAATAACTTGAGGCCAGTCGTGGCGCAGCGGCACGAGGTGTGACTGTAAAATCGACTGTAAAATCAGAAAGTGGGGAACGGAGTGTCTTAACGCTACGTTCCCTCTGCCTATCCTGCTGCTGCTGTGTGGGGGATGCAGCGTGAAGCTGATTTATTTTTTATTTTATTTTATATAAAAATAAATATATATGAAGATAAGAACTTACTGGCCCATCTCAGAGGTCGTGAGTTGAACTTAATTGGACCCTGGCTGGGTGACACGGGGAGTAGATGCATCGTTTCGCCGTATGGAACGCATAAATATTGACTCGAAAGTGAGCCTTGGGCGAGTTTTGTTTAATCTTGGCTGTATGGTGCTCTTCCTCGGGTATCGTTTTGATGCCTACGTTATATTCCTAGTTGTATAAAATTTATATTGTGTTGGGAAAATGTGAAAGCTGTTTTAAGTTGTATTTAATTTTTTTATTTAAATGATTGATTTGTATTGTAATTAGTTATATATACGAAATATGTTATTGTATAAATATTAAATAAATTAGTTAAAACTTTTTTTTTGTTTCACGCTATATTCTGACAGGAAACAGGTCACAATAGGTGAAAACTTTCACCACGTTCGGTCCAATTTTCAAACATTCTGTGTTTAGTGGTGAGCGGAACTTAACGTCGCGTCTTGTTAACAGAGCGATAAAATGAAAAGCAACACATTTCCCCGAGCGGGAATCGAATCTACAACCGGCGTGTTTACACAGAATCGCTGTGCCGCTGCACCACGACAATCTTAACTATTTTTCATAATTAAATTTATTGATGTGATGAATAACGAGAAATGTTTATCAGTTTTCAATCAACATATTTCTTTCCTAGCGTTTATTCTATTAATAGAAACAAGAAAATTAAGTAAGATTTCTTCTTTTAATTAGATAGTGAATAATACTTATTTAGAAAACGTATAAAAATTTGAACGCAGCGGGACTCGAACCCGCGCATCCTGGTTCGAGTTCCGCTGCGTTCAAATTTTTATACGTTTTCTAAATAAGTATTTTTCTTTCCTAAGAGTGGAATAACACTTTAAAAATGTTTAANGCTCATGTTATCAGTTTGCAGATGATACATGTCTGCTAGCTGCTAGCAAAGATCCAGATAAAGCCACACAATTGCTACAAACGGATTTTAACTGCCTTATAATGTGGTGCCACGATGCGGGACTGGTACTAAATTCTAGTAAAACTAAGCTAGTAATAATTAAATCACCTTATACTAGGCAGTTACCCTTAAAACCTATAATCGCCCATAATCATAACTGCCTGCATGTAGCTACAAATAGATCATGCAGTTGTCCATATATCGAAATTGTTAATAAACATACTTATCTTGGACTTATTATAGACAATAAATTCAATTGGACTCATCAAATTGACCATGTTTGTAATAAACTCAGGCAATTCTTAGCTGTGATTAAAATTATAAAAAATCGTATACCCTTCAAGGTCAAGCTGTTGTTGTATTACTCCCTAGCCCACTCATATATACAATATGGACTGGAGTCTTATGGCCGAACTTATAAAACTTACCTTGACAAAATATATAATCTACAAGTTAAAATAATAAAGAATTTTGTTTCTAACAATATACTACGTAAATATCATAACAATGAATCAGAACTGTTTACATTATTAAAAATCCTACCTGTACATAGCCAATTAAAATTCAATTTATTAAAAAAATACTTTTTTTGTAATGAAATTAAAATTGCCGTTGAACATCCTGTACATACGCGAACTGTCTCTAGAAAGCAGTTACGGACAATAAGAGCCAACAACGCTTACGGCGAACGCACTTCGGCCTACCTCGTACCGAGAATAGTAAATGATCTCCCATTAAATGTATGTAATGTTATCAATAAAGTAAATATAAAAAAAGTGTTAAAAAAATATTTTGTCAATAGTATTTAACTTTATTTATTTTATTAATTAACTTTTTTATAAATTAACTGTGAAATCTTATTAATTATTTAACTTTATTGCAAATTAGAATTGTGTAATTTAAGATCACTTTTTTAACATCATTACAAACCTTTTTGGTTTTTTAGATGTTATATGTATTGTTGTTCTAGTATTAATTTTTAAATGGTAATAAATTGAAAAAAAAAAAAAAAAATATACGAAAGTGATATGTTAAATGGGTTAATGTTTTATATTGTTATATTATGAAAAAGTTAAATTAACTGCTTAATAATACTGAGTTCTGGAGGCATTGTGAGTTGAGTGGCGGAACTCAACGCTGCGCTTTGTGAAGAAATGAAAATATAAATGTAAATAAATATTTAATTTCCTCGAGTGGGGATCGAATCCACAAGCAGTCGATTTTACAGTCACACTTTGTGCCCCTGCGCCACAAGTGGCCTCTATATTAAAATCTTTTAAATTATATTAAATTCTTTCTACAATTTTATGGCAACGATGTTGAAATTCATTTACAGTACTTATTACTATATCTAATAGTTTATGTCAAGCTACTGATCAATAATTTCAAGGAAATCCACGCAACCGCTATTAACCTGACTTTACTTAATTAATGAATCTAGGCGAGCCTAGATTTTATTTGTCCGGTATAAATCTGTATAAATGATACAGATAGTCCACCGTTAAGATAAAATGTCATCTATTAATTGCCTTTTAGTAATTATCCTTGATAGTGTCTTAGTTTGTTAAAGAACTATTAAATATTCAAGTGATTTCAATTTTTGAATTTTGTAATATTATCTCAAATGGCAGTAGTTAGTAGTTTTACATATTTATTTTAGTATTTATATAATAAAAGTTAAACATTTTAAATTTTATTTATTATATATTTTTAGATTTAGATTAAAAAAAAGTAATTAGGTAATTGAGTCTCTTCACCCTAGGTAATTTTTTGTATTTGTTACTTGCTAATAAATATGTTAAAAAAACAACATTATATAGTAGTTTTCGTTAGTTTCGTGAGGCTTTGAGTTCCGTTACTCCAATATCAAAGGGTCTACTAAGTTCCACTTACCTACTCAGCAATGCAAGAAAGAGTCAAAATAATAAAAAAAAATTGTTTATTTTTCATGCACATAACAAGATCACAAATAAAATGATTCAATTAAAAGAGAATAACAAAGCAGCGAAAAAGAAATTGACGGAGAAAATAAAAAATAAAAAGCATATACTTACATAAAGTTATCCCTTTCTGAAACGAAGTGAGAGGCTTTTAAATAAGGTGGTTATGTAAATTAGGCATCAACTGTCCTCACTGTATTTGTATTTATAAAGCTTACATTCTGATGGGAAAAGTGTTCGATCCTATATTATTTCGTTAACATTTATATAATTTTTATAATTGGAAGTTCGTTTTGGTAGTGGAATTAGTGTTACATCTGCATTTTTATTATATGATATTTTAGATTTTATCATATAATTATAATTATTTATTTAATAATATAAAATATAGTGATGTCTTACAAAAACATCTGTTAGTATATTTTTAAAAATTTTTAAAGTGTTAGGAAAGAAAAATACTTATTTAGAAAATGTATAAAAAAAATTGAACGTAGCAGGACTCAAACCCGCGCGTCCTGGATACCGACCAGGCGCTCTGACCAATAAGCCATACGTTCTCATCGACCTACGTCGAAATTTTTATACGTTTGTTACAACTTATTTATGTTGTTAGCATCTCTGTAGATGAAGATTTTTACAAATTTCCCCTACCCAAAGATAATTACTAAGAATTATCGTTTGGCAAGAAAGAATGCTATTTATTAAATATTTTTAAACATTTTTAAAGTGTTATTCCACACTTAGGAAAGAAAAATTCTTATTTAGAAAATGTTTAAAAATTTCGACGTAGCTCGATAAGAACGTATGGCTCAGTGGTCAGAGCGCCTAATCGGTTTCCAGGAGGCGCGGGTTCGAGTCCTGCTACGTTAAAATTTTTATACGTTTTCTAAATAAGTACATACGTTAGTATGTTTAAATTATGTTCCTCTTGTCCTATCTACCAATTATTATTTGGGACTCAAAGCCCGCTACTAAGATTTACTAAAACGTTGAAAAAAAATACTTTAATAAATTATACAGAACATATTATTTATCTATGGCCTCCTACAGAGAGAAGAGAAGAAAGGATTTTGAACTTGTTACTATCTTTTCTATGATAGTGTGAAACCCTAACTATTCATACACTACTTTCAGACATGGCTGACCCTTTCTGAGGTTATATCTTGTACTTCTTGATTGCATGCTCTACAGATTTGTTTATCTACAAGTCTCTCCACTATATACGCTATTATATTACACACATACTCAAGCACGCACAAAAATATTTTTATGAAATACAATAACAATAGATTATATCGAATATATTTATTTCTGCATTTGACTTATGTACGAAAATTAAATACGTATCCACAAAGCTCTCCAAAGCAGTGTAATTTGAGGCGTAAGCCCCCACACCTATTATATGACAGGGTAGTCACTGATCGTCAGTATTACATTCCACCTCTTTAGAGTAAAGTATTTCGAGATATGTTAATTGTTAATTATCGGGTACTGTGAACGAAATATTTAAGTTTTTTTTGTATTGTTTGAAGTAAAGGGTGTTGGCTACTTATTTCATATATTTTTTTGGATATGTAACTCATATAAAGTTGTATGAAATTGTATACGTAGAATGCATATATATATGTTTTAACAATTTTTGATAATAATGTAGTATTTTTTATTATATGGAGGCCAGTCGTGGCGCAGGGGCACAAAGTGTGACTGTAAAATCGACTAGTTGTGGGTTCGATCCCGACTCGAGGGAATAAAATATTTATTTACATTTATATTTTCATTTCTTCGCTCTGGTGTCAAGGCAAAGCGCGGCGTTGAGTTCCGCCACTCAACACGCAATGCCTCCAGAACGTGGCGGAAAGTGGGGACGGAGTGTCTTAACACTAGGTTCCTTCTGCCTATCCTGTTGTCTGCGGGATACAGCGTGAAGCTGATTATTATTATAATCTACTTACATACATTACGTCCTAATTACTTGTGTTACATTTAAATATACATTATTTAAATGTAACACAAGTAATTAGGACAATAATTCAGGAATTTCGAGAATTTCTATGAACCCATGTTCTTTTTCCTGTCTTTGAATCTATAGTGAAGTAATAATATCTAAAATATTGTTACATACTCAAACATGACATAACTACAATTACATTTACCAACATTACTTACGAAGTTCAGAATTCAATGTTTCTCAGAATCTTTCAAAAAGTGCAGACTACGTGAATGCATCTAAAACATAAATATAAAAAAAATAATCAATGAAATTTGAAGTCACAACCATTGTTATGATCGAAAAATTGGAAAAAGTCAGACACAAGATGATATATTTATGTATATTATTGTACATATACATACATCAGATCTTCCATTTATTATAAAGAAATGTGAAGACAAAAAAGTACCTCACCAATTTCCTCCACGCACCCACAGTAAAACATCTCGAGCGTATACGAATTTTTAAGTTGTCATCAAGAGACCTACCCGACGTAATCGCGTTAAACCTCACCTCACGGATTATAATGTATTTATTTCTTTACACTGTTATTCGAGTAAATTACAGATAATTTTACTTGTGGATTGCTTAAAGACCAATAAGTTGCGATTTTACGATTTTATAATGGCCGCTCGAGGGCTGTTTGCTATGTGGATTGCGCTGCAAGTTTTTATAAGCGTCATTTAGGAGTGTCAATTGCTTTTTCCAATAAATTTTATAAGTTTGTACGTTTATTAAGGTTTTTGTTTACGTATGGAATATAGCTTTATAACGCGTTTTTTTTTGTGAGCTAGCTCTGATTGCTTTGGTTTTCTTGGAATAAAAAATGTTGCACTTATTACGTTAATGGCGGTATAAGTGATTTAAGAAATATTTAACGTGTCAGTGTCAATACCATTTAGTTCTTTTTGAGTTCGGATAGAGCGTATAATATCAGGGTAGATAGGGCTAACCTAGTTCTAAGATATTCCGTTTCTCTTTATTCGATATCTCTTTTGTAGTAATTTGAGACGTTGTGTGTGGAGTGGCTAAATTTATCAATCACCACGATACTTATTTAGAAAACGTATAAGAATTTGAACGTAGCGGGACTCGAACCCGCTCCTCTTGGAAACCGACCATGGGACCTAGTAGATCCCATCCTGTGTGGTTCCTAAGTGTGGAATAACATTTTAAAAATGTTAAAAATGTCAGAACCAAGATTTATTTTAACATAGCGGGGAAGAATTAGTTATAATTATATTTTTTCCCTAACTGGGGTTTGAATTCACAGCATTCAAAATCAGGTGCTACCTCACTATTCCGCGGTAGCCCTTTTTATTTAGGATTTATAAAAACTTGATGAATAGGAATGATTATTTCAAATCAGTTCATCATAATATTTAAAGTGTAATTCGGTAAAGGCATTCTAGTGATAAGTCACCTCGCATTACAAAACATACGTTTTGCGTATTGTACCTTTTTAGTAATATCAATATATGTAAAAGTTAATTTGTTTGTATATCATATAAGATAAAAACAGAATAAAATAAAAAAATATAAAACAAAAATATTGAATATAGATCTCCCTTATTCAAAGTTTAACTAAAATTATTCATCTACTATGTACATTTCACCGTACCACTGTGCATTAGATTTTGACTTTGACAATGTATGCATTCTAGAAATTAGGTATCCTTCTATATGCATACCAAATGCGGCTACCTCAAGATGTCTAATTTTCGCTCAAAGAGACTATTTCTCGTTATCTCCTAGGGCCCGGACATACTTCTATAATGTAAGTCTCGGTTACAAAGGAGACGGTACAGAGATAATCTGTGGTTAATATTCACGTTGTGTTGTGAAGTAACGTGTGATCATATTTTGCTTCACTGAATAAATAAGAGAAGAGAAGAAGAAGAGAGAAGATAAGATCAATAGTATTTTATTAAATTTCATCATCGTAGATTTTCTTTTACAGAATTACAATACTTATGTAAATTTGGTATATAAAGTATGATATAAATATTAAGAGAATGTTATATGCACCTAAATTAAGATATTTTTTTATTACAAGTTTATTCCGTCGTGGCCCAGTGGCACAAGGATGCAACTGTAACGCGACGGTTGTTGGTTCGATGCTCACTCGAGGGAATAATTTATTATTTATTAAGATTTTCATTTCTTCGGCTTAGCACCAAGGCAAAAGCCCGGCGTTGAGTTCCACCACTCATCCATCGGTAAAAACTCCAAAACGGAGTATCTTAACACTAGGTTTATTAAAAAATAAATTTCAATAAAATTTTGCTATTTTGCCTGCATTATGCAAGAGTTCCATAAAGACAATATAACGAATTAAAATGAAATATGTCACTTTTGCACACAATAAATCTAAAAACTAAAAACTGTGTTTGAATTTTAAATTAAAAATTCAATATTAGTGAGAGCTCGATAGTTAATAAATTTAACACTTATTCTCACATTCATATGATTTAAAATTTATTCTATAGAAGTTTTAGCTGACCGATATAATTAACTCATTTTGCCTTTAGCTTTTTGTATTGGAATCATCAATTAGTGTCGCATCGTATTGCATTCTTTTGTTGTGTAGAAGCCGATTTCGCACAAAACACGAATACTGATAATGCGATTGAATTGGTTAATATTTATGAAGTCAGATCTAGTTTTTGTTGAAATATCCACAGGACACCAAAAAGTTGCCTGCAGTATACGAGTAGCTACATGCTTTGGGAATTCGTAAAGGCATTCTTACAAATTTTGTAACAGAAAGTTTTGAATGCTTAATTGAAGGATTTTGCGAAGAAGATATGTTTATTAGATTGTTTTTAAACATAATTATGAATAATTGGTCAATATTTGCTTATGATATGATGATATGAGGCCAGTCGTGGCGCAGTGGCACGAGGTGTGACTGCAAAACCGACTGTTGGGGGTTCGATCCCCACTCGAGGAGATGAAATATTTACTTAAATTTATATTTCCATTTCTTCGCTCTGGTGTCGAGGTTAAGCGCGGCGTTGAGTTCTGCCACTCAGCACGCAATATCTCCAGAATTCGGCAGAAAGTGGGGAACGGAGTGTCTTAACACAAGGTTCCCTCTGCCTACCCTGCTGTGTGCGGGATACAGCGTGAAGGTGATTTTGATTTATTTTATTTGCTTATGAATTACTTTAGTAGAAAGGAAGTATCTTAATGCGAATGAATGTCTTAACAATAAGGTTCCCAGGTTACCTTGGCCTACTTTGCCGTATGGAATATAGCATGAAGTTAAAAAAAATACTTTAAAATAAAGTTTAAAGCTTCGATATGCCAGTTAAAAGTTATATCTACGTTTAATTTATGATAGTAAAAGTGTTCAAGTATCGCCATCTTGAGTTCTTGTTTTGAACTGCTTTTTTACGCTTCTTGTCGCTAGATGTCGTGCAGGACTGTGAGAACAAATATGGTATTATATTATCAAAGTATTTTTAAAACAAATGAGAAGTTTTTAATACAAATAATTAATAACAATTTAGATTTTAGTATATTGTATTGTTATTTAGATAATTGTATATTGATGTTGATTCGACCTGAAATATACGAAAACAGCTAAGAAGAGAGAAACGCAAGTTAAAAGAAACAATCGAAAATATAATTTGAGGATAACCGCTTTTGGACAAAGCATAGACAAAACCGTAAAAACACAACACTTTTACTTTAGCATTCCGATTGAAGACTTTAATACCATAAACGTTTTTTTTAACTCAAATCTCCTCTCTTTTTTATTCCAATCAGATTATCAATCTACAATATCATTATATTGTAGGTCTTATCTTCAACTTTTCACCTATTCACTCGTTTGACATAATACATGACAGTAAATTTTTCATCACAAAGTGTTTTTATATATACTATACTATTTTATACTGTATCTGAACAAAATGATTCTTCAATAGATTATCTATATCACCTTTTAAAGTGTAGCGTCGTGAAGACACACCAAATTAAACTACTCACTTATTGATAGTTTGTAATATGTCACTTCTAATGTAGCATTACTCAAAGCATCAACATTAAAAGCACTTTGAAAGCTTCACAATTGATGTAACGCTAAGCAGTAGTTCTATAAATATAAATATTGATTATCTTTTTACTTTCATATAAATTTAGGTTGCGGGTAGATTTAAATTTTAACTATCTATACACATGTACATACAAAAATATAAATTAAATTGGTGTGTCTATCTGTGATTTTGAAATAATCCCGTTTTTCAAGTGCGTATAGCTATTTACACAATACGTACTAAAACACAAAAAAGCTATTTTTTTTCTCTTTTTTTAATTTATCCAGGTTACATCGGGAACAGTTGGGCTGTTACTTATGAGACTTTTATGGGAATTATGGAGTAATATTAAGTCCCGGAATTTCCATGGAACTGAGGTGTATCTAGAGAGATATGAAAATAAACATTTTTCTATGCAATATGACAATTTTTGTGAGCAAAGTTATCCCTTCTCATATAAAAGGCCAAGGCCTGTCTGTGCTTTCAAAATACCAAAAACATTAATTTTCAAATTTTTGTTTGTCTTTCTGTTTGTCCGAGCTAATTAACGGAACAGCTTCGGGGCTACTAATGAAGAATAGTAAAGAGTAAGAATGACTATTTTATATACTTGCACGATTCTTACGTTTTATATATTATACATATATAACTTTTATAAGCTTTTTAAATACGTTACCTAATTTAAGAAAAAAAATAACAATTTATTTTACAATTCATTATAAATCTCTTAACTGATTGGACTAAGAAGTTATACTCATCTATTTACTTTTCATTGAGTTACGTATAATGATATATCTCGCTTCTAAGACGACTCCTTCCACTGTTGCCGTCGTTGTTTTATTTATTTCATCTTTTCAAAGGAACTTTGGCAGCATTTTATTGAAACGTCTAAGGAGTACTTTCAAAAGTTTCGTTATATCATATTGAGAACATGAGTCAATTAGATAAAATATAAACTTTTACTGAGCACGTTATTGACTTCAACATGAATGATCGTATTTAATATATCATTAGAACTTTTATAATTAGGTACTAAGTTAAACAGAACTTCTGATTTGAAATGTCTTGTCTTTTGCATTATGTTACTTTATTAGATATATAAACTAAGTTAACATTTTTATTATATTATATATTTATAGTCTTAAAGAACTCCGTTTTCGATTTTCCATCCATTTTAGAAACAACGTGGTGGATAGTAAAACACGATGCATTTTAATATAATAAAATATGGTTAATAAAAATCATTTGTTAATATAAATAAAAAAAAAATTCAAAATAACCGCATTTTTTAAGTGCATATACTCGTATGTAGTTACTTACCTAAAACTATTTTATTTTTTTATCTATCTTTTCTCGTCTGTCTGCTTGTTCGGGCTTATCTCTGGTACAGTGGAATCATTTTCCTTTCAGATTTTCAGTAAAAGATAGAGAAAGTTCTAGAGTAACAAATAAGCTACTATTTATCCCGAAATTCTCGCGGGATCGTGATTTACACAGAAAAAACAGCTATGACCGTGAGCGCGTACCCACCTCTTATCTAGTAAGATATGAAATAACTAAACATATTTCTAATAAATATTATTTTTTTTTCAACCAAAATCTAATTAATTCCCAAAACATTTAAGTACGGATTTATAAAATCAATAATTTTTTCTTTCAATATTTATTAAACATTACTTAAGTGCATTCAAAGATATTAAGTAAATATTCATAGAGTTCAATTGGTTGAAGCCGCATGTGGGCCGCTAAGTTTAAAAATAATTATTTCCTGAAACGAGAATTGAAGACACAACCATCACATGTATAACACGCAGAACATCAATAGTAACATAAAATACTAATATAAAAACGTAAACATAAACGAAGTTGCTTTATAAATGTCAAGCATAAAAACTATATTAACCTGGCAGTGTAGAAGGAAGTCTCTATAAATTAAGTACATTGACGTATAAGCAAGAGTAGATACAAATTCTAGGCCTGCTAACGCGAAGCACTATCCAGAGTTGTGTCTGTAGTCACCGTCGTGATTTACATTGCGACACTGTACACTGCACTTTATGGCTACGCCTACGCTACTGCAGGAAGAGGCAAGAAGTAATATTGTCTTTATAGTTCGAGATTTATTTATTTTTCGTTTTATTTGTTTTCTTTGCGCTTCTTTAATATTGTGTTTTTCAATTGTTGACGTCACTACGCTAAGGTCAAGACTCACTAGTCTAGTGAGAAGTCACTTTGTATTGTACTTGTTGCTAATTTAAAGACTAATCAAAAAGATTAACGAATAGAGAGCCAAACCCTAGAAATACATTTTGAAAATCGTAATAATAAGATTGAATGTATGCAACATTCGACGTTTATATCACAAATTTAAGGTATGGACCTCAATTGTGAGTTTTATAGACAAATGTTTAATTCATTAATAAATGTTTCATTCAAATGTTTAGTGTTTTTTTGGTGTTGGGAGATTTTACTGCGACTTTCACAAAGCCTTTAAGTTATTTTTGCAATGTCAAACAAACACAAAAGCAGGTGAAAACTGTAGAACAGAACAATATAGATACACTAAAAAAATATCATTAAAAAGAATACATTAATAAAATATTCACACCATTTATAAACTTAACTATTAGAACAATTAGTACAGCTATATTGATACTGTAGTAAGCGTTATTGGATAATTAATTAATACAATGTGACGAGCAAGCCAACTTGGAACCTCTCCAACAATCTTCGCCGAATTTGGCAAGATATTTGACGGCTCCAAACGACACATGCACACCTGCACTTTATAGACCCGGCTTTTGGCAAAACGGAGCAATTTAAACTGTCTTAATTTTAAACGTTTTTAACTAGTTTTAGCTCTACGTATAATTTTATTGAATGATCTAGGATAAGTTGGTATTAAACATGAATAATGGTCTTAATAAAATGATTGTTCCTTTTTGTTTCTTATATCTTAAATAAAAAACAATAAAAAGTGATATAGATATCATATGTGGCTACTTTAAGAAATAGAATATTTCGGCATTAATTTAATCTCTGGAACTTATATAAAGTGAACTTCGCCATCTTATGTCGTAAAGAACATTACATAATCTGCATAAAAAGTTTGAATGGGCCGGGATGAAAGCCTCGGGCGCGTCTGGCATGTGAATTGCTTTTTATATTAGCTAATATTGACTCTTTTACTTACAAGAAACTTGTACGTAAGAAGACTTCGCGTGCAATGCAAGCTTTATAAAACCTTTGATCCTGATTTTACAACGCCAACCTTTGGGACACTGAAAGCTTAGCTTAGCATTTTTGGGTCGTTTCAAGACGGAACTATGTAATACGCGTACTATGTACATAATATTAAATTATGTTATAATGGAATATTGTACATAAATCAATGAAGTAACTAAATTTTGCTTTATTAATTCTCATATTATAACTCTTTACCCGTAATTTTTAAAATATTGCAATACAAATAATATCGCAAATGAACCCCTTGTTTTGAACTCTTTGTACACATAAATTACAAATATGATTGCTATGCTGCAGAATAATATAAGTGGGAACCGGATTTCTCTAATCAGAATCAAGATAAGAATTCAATTTATATTTCCGGGCAATTCAGCGGTCCCCAATTTTGCTTTAAATCAAAATTTACCCTAGGCCAATGTTTGAAAGGCGATCACAATCGCAAAGTTAGTCTGGGGCACTCCTATTGAATGGTTGATAAGAGTTTGACAAATTCAGAAAATTTATCGGTTAATTTGATAATCTTTTATACATACATAGACTGTTGTTGAATTTACTATCACAATATTATTACAACCCTTGCGGAGTAAAAGAGATAATATCTATTCGGGAAATGTAACTAAGCCAAATTATGAAGTAACTAGTTTTCGGTAAAAAAAATATGCTTAAACAATCCCTCTCTATCGAAATACACTTGATAACTTCAGATAGGTATAAAATCTAGTTAAAATGCAAAATTCTAAATACATTAAAAATCATCCAACCTCATAGTCAGTTATACCAATTACAATTTTATGAGCAAATAAGTTTGATCAATAAATAAAAAATAAATAAATCAGCTTCACGCTGTATCCCGCACGCAGCAGGCAGAGGGAACCTAGTGTTAAGACACTCCGTTCCCCACTCTCTGCCGAATTCTGGAGGCATTGCGTGTTGAGTGGCAGAACTCAACGCCGCGCTTAACCTCGACACCAGAGCGAAGAAATGGAAATATAAATTTAAGTAAATATTTCGTCTTTTCGAGTGGGGATCGAACCCACAACCAGTCGGTTTTACAGTCACACTTCGTGCCGCTGCGCTACGACTGGCCTCTTTGATCAATAATTATATATAATTAGAATATCATTATAATATATAAATGAAAATTAATTTCCATGACCAGAAATTAATAGCCAGGTATAGTAGAATAACATGAATATGCTAATTATGCAGCAGTAAGGAAATATGAAAGGAATGTTTGGATATATCGTGTTACAGTTTCGTGCAGAAATTCGCTGAGTCACAAGTTGGATGCTCGATGTACTCCAACAGTCTGACGGTAACTTTCAAAACTACTTCTTGCTTTGTGACATATAGTTTGAGCGTTTTAATACAGGGTACACGAAGTATTTTTTGTTTTAAGTTAAATATTAAATCTTTTAATTTCATATACTTTTTTATATTTCTTATAAAATATATTGATGTTTTATCAGAAATATACCTACATTTTGTATATAGACGGGTATGTATATGGGGCAATGAGGCAGTGTCTGCTTATTAACGCCATGATTATGGATTTCATTTTCACTCAGGGAAATTAATGGTTATTTTCATTTAGTTTCTCAGTAAAACTAAGTGTGGCGTTGAGTTCCGTTTCTCAACATACAATGACTCGAATTCGGATAGGACCAGAAAAATGTAAGATCTTGGCACTGTGTCTACCGTGCTAAGTGAAATAAAGCCTGAAAAAAGAAAAAAAAACAAAATTTAGTATATTTTTTTATTTTATATATCATACATGCATTCCACAATGGTTATTTATAGCTGAGGTCGTGAGTTCTAATTTTGCACGCAATTATATTACACGTACACGTTCCTACACTTTAGACATTTACTCAGTTCAATCTAATGCAATTAGTGACACAATGCCTTACTAAATATAGCGAAGTAATATCTAAAAGTCGAATTTAATCTTACATAGATGTCATCGTAGTGCAATCGGGTAACGTCTGACTATTAACGCGGTTCGATTCCCACTCGGATTAAATGATTTTTTTAATTCCTCTCTCTACTAAAATACAAATCGCGTCGTAGAGTTGTTAATACACAGTGTCAAACAGTCAACATGCGATGTGTTTAATATTGTTTTATGAAATAATCTCCTAGATGATTTTATTTAAAAATTTGAAATTAAAAAAAAATCTTATTTAGTTTAATAAATTATTTATATTTTTATTTAATCAAAAACCATTTAAAATAAGAAAGTGCAATTAATAGTTTTTAGTCTAATATAAATATTATTACAAACGTTAGCAATATTAATAAAAAAATATACGGGATTTATACTTAAGAAATAGATTTCAAAGGAAATAACGAAAGAAATAGTATTAGCAAAATTGAAATTATCAATTCTAATAGTGAACATTAGTGTGGTAAGGTGACTATGACTACAGTATTTTCTCCTGTTCTGATTAATTAAAGACAGGCGTTAAACCGCTATCCCTAAATTAATTAAAAAATGTCAACATAGGAATATAGCACTACTTTGTCTTCACTTACGTCACAATAGGCAAGGGGTGACTTAAAATAGAATCATAATGACACCGAGGCCGGTCGTGGCACAGGGGCACAAATTGTGACTGTAAACATGACTGATTGTGGGTTCAATCCCCACTCGAGGAAATGAAATATTTATTTAAATTTATATTTCCATTTCTTCCCTCTGGTGTCGAGGCTAAGCGCGGCGTTGAGTTCTGCCACTCAACACGCAATGCCTCCAGAATTCGGCAGAAAGTGGGGAACGGAGTGTGTTAACACTAGGTTCCCTCTGCCTACCCTGCTGTGTGCGGGATACAGCGTGAAGCTGATTTAATTTTTGATTTAATTTTATATTTCCATTTCTTCCCTCCAGTGTCAAGGCAAAACGCGGCGTCTAGTTCCGGCACTTAGCACGCAATGTATCTTTGATGTTCTAGTCAAAAGATAATTTTTAAAATATACAAATATTTTATTTATATATTTTAAAAAGTGTCAATTTTAAAAAGTGTAAATTCGGTTGAGTAGTTTTGGCGTAAAAGCGTAACAAACAAACTTACACTCACATTTATGATATCCATAAGTATAATACAACAAATTTCCACTATCACACAAGTTTTCAGTACTAAAGACAACTTTGAACTACCGTTACAATTTCGCAATTATAATACGTATCTACTTAACAGATTCTTAAGTAATAAGAACAGGTCACTGTATAGTACCAACCTCATGACATAATGCCTTGATCCTGTCATAGGCTTCAAAGGCACGAGTACAGGCATTGTGAGGGATTTCGAGACTGTTTAGTGCTGTTCCGCCTGTAAGCTCGGATTAGCTCAACGTGTCAGCCGGCCACTGTAGTACAGTGGCTAATTGGACTTGTAATACTAATGTATGATTTTATGCAATAATAATGTAATTAAATATTCTATTAGAGTCCTTCTGATGCTTGTTGATTTTGGTCTTAGTGATTCTATGTGTCTTAGTTCAGTGAAAGCGTAATTGGTTTTAATATGCTATGATAATGTATATGATTGTGATGTATGTTGTAATAATGATGTTACAGGTTATATGGGTTGGCTAATAAATAAGATATGTATTTTATCGCTTCCAATTTTAATTACATTCAAATTTTTTTATCATTTTTATTAGATAGGTTTTAATTTTTCGCTCTAATTGGAGGTAGGCTATAGCGTGGTGAGATACATAATCCTAAGGTATACAATATTTCATCTAAACACATCGGCAAAAAACGACAATTTTTTTATATTATAATTTATTTAAAATAGGCCAGTCGTGGCGCAGCGGCACGAGATGTGACTGCAAAACCGACTGGTTGTGGGTTCGATCCCCACTCGAGGAGATGAAATATTTACTTAAATTTATATTTCCATTTCTTCGCTCTGGTGTCGAGGTTAAGCGCGGCGTTGAGTTCTGCCACTCAACACGCAATGCCTCCAGAATTCGGCAGAAAGTGGGGAACGGAGTGTCTTTACACTAGGCTCCCTCTGCCTACTCTGGTGTGTGCGGGATACAGAGTGAAGCTATTTTTTTTTTATTTAAAACTTAAATCCATATTGAAATCGTGCCTTCACTTCACCGTCAGGCACTTAGTACATTATTATATTGGCGTCCATATATTTAGCACATTAGCCGTTTATCGTTTAATTTATCCACAAACAAACATACGAAACATACCATATAAGTATATTATAGTTGTAAAGGATTGGCGTGACCCTGGACTGGCGGTTATTTGTCAAGGAAGACCGTTTGTCGCGTCAGCTACATAACTAATTGCAGTTGTAAATCTTCGTCGCGACGTGAACGTCTATCAGCGGCTCTGAAAATAAAAGGGATTTATGTACAACAATATGGTTTTTTAGAAAGTATTCAACAGTATACGTGGGTTATTAATTAATATTTAAAAAATCAGCTTCACGCTGTATCCCGCACATACCAGGGTAGGCAGAGGGAACCTAGTGTTAAGACACTCCGTTCCCCATTTTAATATTTTAATTAATATTTTATTTGATGATTACTAATAAAATATTAAATTTTAAGGAAATAATAGTCGTGGCGCCGGGGCGCAAATTGTGCCTTTAAACGCGACTGGTTGTGGGTTCGATCCCCACTCGAGAAAATGAAATATTTATTTAAATTTATGTTTCATTTGTTTGCTCTGGTATCGAGGCAAAAGCGCGGCTTTGAGTTCCGCTACTCAGCAATGCCTCCTGAATTCGGCGAAAAGTGTGGATCGGAGCGTCTTGATACTAGATTCCTTCTGCCTATCCTGCTGTGTGCAACAGCGTGACGCTGATTTAATTTTCTTTAATAATGAAAATAACAATTCTTAAATATCACTTACATATCTCCATTATGCCACAGAAGACAATAAATTAGCCTGTCATTTTCTATCTGTAACTTAGACAAACAATACGGCCGTTGTCAATCAAATCAGCTATGGATATAAATTAATCTGACCGCGATGTGACCGGAGCTTAAATGTTTATGCAAAACCACGTACAGAATTGACGGCCGTCCATATAACGGTTAATGTACACACGCAATATCGGTCCCTTAAACGTATTATGAGGATAATATGAAATATGTATACAAGTTTGTCCTTTGACATAGGATATGGCTTGAAATGTATTAGGCTATGAGTATATTATGATGTAATATTAACGATTGGGATGGCGATGGAAATCGTCATCACTCTATCGGTCTTCTATCGGCTAAATAATAGAGAGAGATCCGAGAAATTGGTTTCTTCTTCACAATTTAACCACGATTCTGTTAAAACAATTATATCAATATCGTCATTAAAAGAACGATTTTAATTACTTCTTTACAGTGTTGCGTATATTAGCGTACAATTTTTTTATGATATTTTTGATTTTGATACGTTTTCATATTTATCGACTAATTCATATGTCCGCCAAATATGAATTAGTCGATAAATATCGGTTGTTAATACATTTTTGTTTCAAGTATTACATTATGTATTTAGTTTTTTTCAGTCACATATATCGACTGTTTTGGCAGAGAGAACCTAGTGTTAAGACGATCCGTTCCACACTTTCCGCCGAATTTAGGAGGCATTGTATGCTGAATGACGGAACTCAACGCCGCGCTTTGCCTTGGTATCAGAGCTAAGAAATGAAAATATAAATTTAAATAAATATTTAATTTCTCCGAGTGGGGATCGAATCCACAGCCAATTGCGTTTAGAGACTGGCCTCAAAGACGGACAGTCTCTATTTAAAAAGAAATATAAATACAATTTTGTCTTATACATTGTACATAAACATGTTCATGTATAGATAAATAGAATATATTTCATAGTATAGTCCCAAGCCTTTGATTCGAAAACGAGAAACGAGATAAAGATAAAAATAAAAAAAAACATATAAAGGACACCGATTGAAATACGCATCTAAAATGGTTGTATTAGAGATAAAACACGCACTGTAGTAAAACTGGGTCACTGTAAAATGACTCGCTAATGTTTCATGCACGTAATGAAATGCGACATGTCACATAAAAAATATGCATGTTTATATTATTAAAGTTGTAGAGTATGTATTCATTATATAAAGGTTGCTCTACATCATCATAGAGCAGATGTGATGTTTCTCGCTGAGAACAAAGGGTGCGAGTTCGAATTGTATTGATATATTTAACCTAACTAGTTGTTCGCAATTCTTTCCAATCTAGATACGTGGCACTCCACTATAAAAATCCCAACTTTCTCCTTTTCTTCTTTCGCCCATTACCATCCTTAATGTAGGTAGGATGTGCCTGCAGGATTTGTTGAGTCTTAACTTTCTAAATCCAGTTCGGTCTTAGTTACTTAGAAGAGAAGAGTTTTATATAATGTATATTGATTATGGACTGGAAATTATTTTTTTATCTATTCTACAAATTATATTTAAAAGGTTATATACTCGTAAGCATCGTGATATGCATAATTTTCAAGAAAGGTAAGCTATTTTATTACATTTTTTTAAAATAAAAATAATAAAATTGGTTCATTTAAAATAATAAATGTATAACAGATGTTACTAATGAAACTTTTTAGTACACTTCGTTTGATTCTGTTCAGACATATTTTAAAGGACAAAGGCATTGACTTTTAAATTTAAGAGAAAAACTCGAGTCTTTGACGACAAACGCAGTTACAGTCGATAGATAGCAGAAACTTGCCTTCAATGGTATAGAAACATCTTTGTCTTTCATTTTAACTATGTGCTCAATATATTTTATATTTTTTGTCTATAATTTTTATATCTGATTTATTTTTAAATAAATTCCTACCGGGGAAATAATTTTTAGACCATGGACTTTAGTTGGAATAAAATATCAATATAATAGACACTACTATACTATTGGGGCCGGTTGTGGCGCAGTGGCACGAGGTGTGACTGCAAAATCGACTGGTTGTGGGTTCGATCCCCACTCGAGGAGATGAAATATTTACTTAAATTTATATTTCCATTTCTTCGCTCTGGTGTCGAGGTTAAGCGCGGCGTTGAGTTCTGCCCCTCAACACGCAATGCCTCCAGAATTCGGCAGAAAGTGGGGAACGGAGTGTATTAACACTAGGTTCCCTCTGCCTACCCTGCTGTGTGCGGGATACAGCGTGAAACTGATTTATAATGGACACTAAAAAAATCTCTTTTTTATTAAGTATTTTGTGAAAAAATGTATGATCATCGTTACTTCTTCAAGTTAAAGCCAAGAAAAAAACAATATTATTTCTTAAAATAATTAGCTTCCAATATAAAATATCAAACATCGGTTAGGCAAGAGACAAACAATACAAAATTAATTTCTCCACCCTACGTCATTGAGATATCTCCAGAGGAATAAAATAGCCTCATTTGCGACTTGAATGCAATCCGTTTAATTCGTTACGGAAACCCTCCTATGATTAGATCAAGGCGTTCGGGATTAAAAGAAAATTAAAGCATCGGCTCTGATGTCAACCCTACGTTATATTTACAAACTTACTTGTGCATGTTCCTCCCGCAACCAATGTCTTATTACTTGAAACATAAAGATCATAATAAGTTTTACTATTTTATATAGTGTAAATTTAAATTTGTAAGAACACCGCAGAAATAGTCAACCCTCAAAATAATTATGCTACGTTTAGGGCGTCTCTTGGTAACAACTGTTTGAGTTCTAATTACATTATTTTTTATTTTTGTCAGCAATGCCGTATAAATATGAAAATAATTTGATTTAAAAGTATTAAATTATAAAAAAATATATCAGTTTCACTCTGTATCCCGCATACAACAAGATAGGTAGAGGGAAACTAGTGTTAAGGCATTGCGTGTTGAGTGGCGGAACTCAACGCCGAGTTTTTTGCCTTAGTGCCAAAGTGAAGAACTGATAATATTAAGAAATAATTATTCATTCCCTCGAATGGGGATCGAAGTTCGAACCCACAATTGTCGCGTTAAAGTGCTCCTTGTGGCTATAAAAATTAAAAATTATAATTATGATAGTTAATTAAAATATAAAATCAGCCCAAGCCATTAATAAAATAAAGGGAGCGTTGCTTCTTCTGATCTATCGTTGAATAATAGAATAATAGATAAATTTGCCAAGATTTCAATAGATATTACGATCCATTTAATCTTAAACCACTTCCCTTTGTGCCCCATAACACTTTCGCAAGGAATCCCAACATTAGCTACTACAGGAGCAGTTTGATTGGCATATATCCCTTTTCATCGCTATATCTGACAAGATATTATAAAAGGGCCATGAGTGCGCACGTTTCGATATTGGCATAAGCCTTCGTTAAACTATGATTGATAGTGTGCCACAGTATCGATATCCACGGTACTAAAAATTTTATAAGCGTTCCTTGTTCGTGGAGATATTAAGTATTTTCTTAACACTTTTCATGATAGTGTAAAAATGTCGTTTCATCAAAGTTAGAATTTTATCGTCATAGAAAACTTACGTAAACGTATTTTATGAAATTGATATTATATCTATTAATTTTGTTCATAAATTCTCGTGTAAAGGAACTAAAAGTCATTTGCCAATATATATGTGTAAATTGATAGAAATCCATGATATTTCTAAATATTGTATATTTATAGACATTACAATATTTGCTAAGTACAAGAAGCAAAATATAGTCAAAAGTCACTTTGCGTTAAATCCGATAAATCTGAGCATCCTTCTCATAAAGGGCTCCGATCCCTTTATGTCGTATGGGGAATTAATTTAAAAATATCCTATAGGAGAGTTGTTCCACTACATATCAGGTTTCTTTGAGCCATTATTAATTTATAAATAACATTTAAAAATGTTATTCAAAGTGGAAATCAAGATTTGCCTCGTTACCAGAGTGAAGGAATAACAATATTAAATATTTCATTTCATCGAGTGGGAATCGAACTCATAATCTGTCGCATTTATAGTCGCATGCTTGCCCCCCTGCGAAACGATTGGCAAAAAAAATTGTTAAAATAGATAAATATTATAAACGTGTGTTTAACATAATAACACCAGCAAATCAAGGAGTAAAACAAATTTAGCACTAAGTAAACAAGAAACCATTACCATATTACTCAAGTATAGCATTTGTAAGTATCAAGATGTGTCAAGTCATGCAATGAAGTGCACGAAGTAGCCGTCAGACCCGTCTAAGATGATAGCTTCGGAAGTGTCGTCCCACGCGTCGTCACTTGCAAATAGCGTATCGGGCTTACTTTACTAAACCTTGTTTTTCTATTAGGTACTTTTTCTTTTTCAATTTCACCGTGTATCCCGCTTAAAGGTAGGCATTTTCCGCTGAATTTTAGCAGCATTATGCCGCAACTAAACGCCGCACTTTTGTCTTGGTATCTGAGTGAAGCAATTAAAATATTAATAAATATTTATTTGTATTATTAGAAATCGAACCTACAACCGTCGCGATAATCACACAATTATGTCCTATGCTCCAACGGCCTTTTACAAAAGTATTTTTTTACATGTTTTTTTTAAATATTTTTTACTAATTTACTAAAACTTTCGGGGTATTGCATTTTATCAACAGACATACTCGTAGTATACTCGTAGTATTTTCTCTGTACTTCAAGTAAAGAAAGGAGTAGTATTAGTATGGTAGAATCCAAAGAAAAATTTACATATTTTAAAGTTGTAAAAGACAAATAAAATTAAATATTTTGAAACTTACTCCTCACATGTATACCAAAAAAAATATTACTATTATATAAAACATTGCTTTCTATTTAATTTATTATTTAACACAATCGCTAGCCACTCCTGCCTTATTTTAATAGAGGATATAGAACACCCACGTGTCCATGTATAGTTTAAGTGTTATTGCGTTTAAGAATAAAGACTGGAAGACTGGTTTCTTTGATTGATGCACATCACTAGTAGGAATGACTGATTTACACCTCCGTGGTTTGTTTGGAACATTATCAAACGTCTTCATCTTCGTAATATTATGTAAATTGGATATTATGTATCATATTAAGTATTGAAATATATTTGTTGTTTAGCTTTTAGTTCTTGTTTTAAATTTTTGAATAATAGTGATGGCAGAAGATATTTTTTTAATAAAATTTGTGATGTAGTCAATGTGGGTATTCTCTTTTTATAGTTCCACGTTGTATCCATAGCTGTAAGCGCAGAGAACCTAGAACCTAGAACCTACTTAAGACATTCCATTTCTTAATCTTCGCCCAATTTTCAAGACATTGCTTGTTGAGTGGAAGAACTCAATGCTGCGCTTGTATGTAAACCAGAGTAGAGAATAAAGAAAATAGATTAAAATCCAGTATTTTTTTAAAAGAATATTTTTGAATCCATTACTTAATTCTACGACTTTTGCACTTTTTTTCTCTTAACTTACTCTTTTATTCTTGCATATCAGTTAGGCAGAGGAAACCTACACTAGGTTTTCTAAAACACTCCGATTCGCACATTTTTACGGATTTTTGAGACAATGCAGGCTGAGTGGCGGAACTCAACGCCGCGCTTTGTTTACCCGAGCATTAATAACTATTTATTGATAAATACATCGTCATTTGCATTATTGAAATTAAAATGATAAGGCTACTGAGTATATTTTATTATTACTCAAAGTAAATATACTCGACACATTCAAAAAAACAAATTTATTTCTTAATTAACTTTTCGTGTGGAGTTACAACAAGTTTAAGGTACATTCGAAGACCAAATTCAGTTATTTTACCAAATTTGACCGTAAATCAGCCATACATTATTAAGATAAGCGTCTTGGTCAAGACATTATGAGTTACAACGTAACGTTCATTTAGTACCGAATATGGGTGAATTAGTAGCAATCTGCTATTTTATCTCAGATTTACCTACCTACTTTATCTTGTTTTGTAAATATTTCGTCTTAACACAAACCTTTTGATAAGGCATATCTTAATGATGTCTATATAAAAGTTGGTTATGTTATTATAATCGTTATCAGCAAGATACTTTTTACTGCTTTATACTTAACTTTTGTGGGGTTTTTGTAAAGGGTCATTTACGGTTATCTGATGGACATGCTTGATATAGTAGAGATTTTATATAGCGTTGTTAATATGTGAGTGGAATTAAGCGTAGTAGTGAGCTTTAGTTAGAGCTTTTTTCGATTACAATGTAAAATATATATTTTTTTACAGTAAGATAGTTCAATATAAGTAGGCAAATATTACCTGAACCTGGGAACCCAGTGTTAAGACATTCAGTTCCCATTAAGGTACACTCGTTTCTCAATTTCCTTTTAAAAGAAAATATTATATTTAATTTTCTCGAGTACGCATCGAACCCTCAGCCTGTCACGTTCACAGTCACACACCTGTACCCCTGCGTCACGACTGGCTTAAACCTCATCAATCTTATAAAATATTGTTTTGTGAATAAATCAAACTTCAAACTATTTTATCGATATCATCATAGCACGTAAAGGCTTTTACAAGTAATTCTTCCTGAGAACAACTCAGGAAAACCTTTTTATTTTATATGGTAACCGCTAAATGTTGTAAATCTACATTAGTCATAGTAAAATTTTGAATCATTTTCAAAGTAGCCGCTTATCAGATCATGAGTCGTACAAATTATACTACTCAGGTGAGTAATATACCTGTAGGCTTTTTTCTCAACATTTGTGATCACGTGCACATTCTTCACCAAGTGATCTTTTACTTATGTAGTTATTTTTCATTTCTGTAATATTGTTATTATACTACAAAATTTCACATATATAAAACTAATTTTATATATTAAAATAACAATATTAAAGAATATAAAAGAAAGACATATATCGATTTTAATCGATCTTTATTATATTTCTACAGAGAGCATTCTAAAATATTAAATCTGAACTTGAGACTCAGTTCTCAGCTAAAAATCCCCAACACTATTTGATTTACAATTCAAATATAACAGAACATGGTTTACGACACCTTTTCTACTTTCCATATCTATCTGTGAATGGACCGGGCTATGGGCGACGTCCCGCGACCGCAAGAATGTGTACATCACGCCTCGTTAGTCACGACCATTAGTGATTCAATAACCGCAGTGCTGTTCCTATTTGTACTATTCATATTTTGGGAATATTTCTTTTAATATACTTGTTTTTTAGCTTCACGCAGTATTCTGTATATAGCACGGTAGACAGAGGGAACCTAGTGTTAAGACCTCCTGTTCCAATTCTGCGCAATTTCTGAGAATATGCAGGTAGAATAGTGGAATTCAACGCAACGCGATAACCTGTTTTTGAAGCGAGGAAATAAATCATTCCCTTAGTAGGAATCGAACTTACAACCATCGCGTCTTCAGTGACGTTGTGCTGCTGCGCCACGAGGATCCTTTTAACTTACTTTTTATGTTATTTAGGTAAGTAATTAAAATAATAATATACTGGTTGTCTTTACCAAAAGGGATCCTATACGTTGCGCATATATATATAGTCAGTGAAATTAGCTTATAAGAAAAATCTCACTCGAAAAAATGTGTCTTCATTTCATGTTCTGGAAACAATACGAAGTTTTGTTTGCGTTAAGTTCCGACACTCAATACGAAATGTCTTGAAAATTAGGTTATGCTACTTTAAATGGGATAGTGGAGCTAAAAAATTGTAGGTATAGTATGAAAGTAATGCTTTAATTTGTTTGTATAATTATGTTAAGTGCAGAAGCAATGGTGCCAGCTGTCGTATACGCTTATGCTGCAATTCATATACACGCATATACAACATATACTATTTATTAATTTCACACGTTATTCCGCAGACTACGCAGAGGGAACTTAGTGTCAAAACTCTTTATTCTCGGTTTTAGAAATACTGCTTATGGAATAACAATTATTTCATTATATCATATGTCATATCATGTCACGTGACATCATATGTTTCACTGTGCCACAACCATATTGACCTATATATAATACCTATATTACTTGGATATTAGAAGACTACATTCTGATTGATTCTTTTTGTATTAATTTAGTGATATGAAAAATCATAAAGATGAATTTTATACGTCTATAGATAGAATTAAAACTGATTAAAACAAATAAATTCAGTATTAGAAATTGAATATAACAGTAAATTCAAATTAATAATTTAATCGCTTAAAATTACAAACAAGCATTTACAATATTAATACATCCGATAAAATATATTAAATCCTTAATACCATATTTTTATACATATTAATTTAAACAAAACTAAAAACACTAAGGCAAAAATAAATCAATTAAAATTAAAACATAGATCAAAGCGATATAAATCACCGTATCGCTGAGAATCAGCACGGGCCCAAGCAGGGCATTGTTTGAATAAGCCTTTTTTGCGGTACCGCGGTGCTAATTTATATCGGTTCTGTGTCGAGTTTCGACAAATAAATTTATTGTTTAGACAGCCGATCATTTGGCAGTGGTTGCGGGTTTGGTATTTCAAAGGAAATATTATTATTGGTCTGAACGTCGATTGGCTTTGGATATTTGTTGAATTAGAAAACGTTATACGTAAAAATAAATGAAATTAGCAATCTAAAATGTTGTTTTATTTATTAGATAACGTTTTCTTTTTTAATAAGTAGTTTTATCCTGTACCTGTACTTTAAAATAATTTATTTATAGATAGATATATCCAATATAAGTATATTTTTTATAAAGTAGAGGGTAACTAAATAGCCATTCGTTTATTTTTTCAAATACGTCGTATTATTTTCAATTTTACGGAGTGTCATTCAAAAGTGCGTGTTTTGTATATAATTTTTATTATTTGTGAAAGTATATGTAATAGAAATTATATACGTAATAAAACATAATATTATAATAGTACTAGAACATCATATAAATTTTACAAACTGTATTGGTAGCTGATATACTTCCTTGCTACGCCATCTCTTAGCAAGACTTGGCATTATTGGTGTGCATGTATCGTCAATTATGTAGAAATATTTTTTTAAAGGCAGCCCCAAAATGTAAATAAATAGGTAAAATCAAATATTATTTAAACTAAGTAACATTTCCATTTCTTCGCTCTGGTGTCGAGACTAAACGCGGCGTTGAGTTCTGCCACTCAACTCGCAATGCCTCCAGAAGTGGAGAACGGAGTGTCTTAACACTAGGTTCCCTCTGCCTACTCTGCTATGTGCGGGATACAGCGTGAAGCCTTTTTTTTAAGTAACATTATATTGCATACATTCATGATAGAGTAATAAAAATGTTAGTTATGCTGAAGATTAAATTAACTGGAATGGCACTGAAGTGACCTAAAGAATAATTAACCAGAGCCTCCATTTCCTAATGAAGAATAGTGCTCTCAAGACGGCTGTTGGTGTAAACTTGGACCATTAAGATATTACAGAGTTACTGTTGCTTACATAATGTGTTAGAATTGTCCGTGCTATACAGTCCCAATAGTTCCTTAAGTGCCGTATGCACTCAACGTTTTAATTTCTAAGGAAATATATAGTTTACTGTACATTTTCTTACATATTGAAGTTACATTTGTTGATAAACTTATATAAAACATAAAAGTTACTATAAAATATTCAGTTTCTTTTGTATACAAATAAAAATTTGTAGATATTTGCTTGTTATCCTAAAATATAAGACAAATCATTTTTAGGATTTAAATGGGAAACAGAACTCTTATGGGATCATTTTATTGTATGTCTGAGGTTGCATGGAGGTATCAAGCTAAAATTAATATCAAATATTTTGGTCTGTGGTCCCTTAGAGCACACAAAAAATCGATCTTTTTAGTCAACTAATCATAACATTCGGCCATTTATGCATAGTTTTTTTTTTTGCTGCATTTTGTTTGTGTAATTAATCATTTGTTCTCTTGATTGAATAAAATTTTAAAATGTCTAAATAAATCATATATTAAGAATGTGTAAACGGGTGTAATGGGTTTGAATCCCCGCAAGGAGAAATGATTACGTTTCAATCATTTTAATTTACCTGCTTTGTTTTGTTTACTTGTATACCACAAAAGCGGCGTTCAGTTCTCAAAAAATAGATAAAAGCTGGGAAACGGAGTATCTTAAAATCTATCTGCTGTAGCATCAGAAACAAATTAGCATAAAGTCAAACATTCATAACAACGTCATCAAACAACAATAATCACAACAAGTATTTTCTAATCGATCCTGTTCAGATATATTTTAATCAGTTTTCGCTTTTCTTATTGGATCTGAAAACGAACAATTTTTTCCCAAAAATATTTCATTTCAAATAAAAAATTATAAATAAATCATTCCAGATGCCTTCCGATACATTTAAATGTAACGAACATTTCAATCGGTTATCATAACAAACATCGTAAATTTTACCCTATCTCCGAGAGGATGACGTCGAATAATAAACCAACCAAGTTATCTGTTTCGATAGAAAATAATTAGAAGTTGCTTAATTATGTTATGGTAATGTCATAGCTTAGTAAAGGTTTTTAACTTTTAAAAAATGTTATTCTACACTTAAAAAATATATATGTTTTTGAAACAATCCAAGACATTTAAATTCTACGCGTATTGTAAAAAAATATGAAAGATTTTTTTGTTAATTCAAATTTGTTAAAAATTTAAGAGCTATTCTACTTTTACTACACTAATTTGTATATTTACTTTCTGCTTTCTTTCTTTTTTTAGCTTTCTGTGGATTCCTCTATATGTAAGGGAATCGTGGAGCAATGATTGTAGGTTCAGTCAAAATAATTATATAAAACTATTTTAATTCCCTTGCTTTCAACTCTCAAACAAAGCGCGGCGTTGTATTCCGCCACAGAACACATTGTCACATTCGAAAATTGGGCGAATAGTGAGGAATGGAGAGTCGGTACTTTATATATTTGCTTTACTTGATGTTAATGCTTAATTTATGTTAAAAAAAATATTACCTTAGTTAACCTAGCTGCATACATTTTATAAGCTATGTCAATACGATGAAAGATAAACGCCAAGTTCAAAGTGAACCGGTACGTGTGAATCATTTTAATGTACTATAATATTGATTAAATGATCTTGTTTCTTAATGGACTTGAAAATATGATCGATTTGTATCCTAAATTGTTCTATCTACTAATGAGTGGTGTTGTATGCACTATATTTTATTTTTACTGGCATTGAAATATTGATATTGGAATTTATAACGTTATTAATAATAATCTTGTTTGATAACAACTTAATGTAAGTAACTTTTGATTTTTATATTATATAAGAAATATATTTTCATTTCTTCGCTTTGGTGTCGAGACAAAGCGCGGCGTTGAGTTCCGCCACTCAACACGCAATGCCTCCAGACCTTGGCGGAAAGTGGGGAACGGAGAGTCTTAACACTAGGTTCCTTCTGCCTACCTTGCTGTGTGCGGGATACAGCGTGAAACTGAATACAATAACATTAGTAAGTGTAAGTGATAAGTAATATATACGTTTTTTTTTACTCTAAATTTCAAATTATCACTCAATAACAAAGTTATTGCCTTATTTCGTCTTACCCCTGGCCTAAAATTAATATGCATAAATAATCTCCAATCTTAGCACTGGCTAGAACCTATTATACAGTGTCTTCTTAGATAAAATAAAATAAATAAATCAGCTTTACGCTGTATCCCGCACACAGCAGGGTAGGCAGAGGGAACCTAGTATTAAGACACTCCGTTCCCCACTTTCCGCCTTATTCTGGAGGCATTGCGTGCTGAGTGGCGGAACTCAATGCCGCGCTTTGCCTCGACACCAGAGCGAAGAAATGAAAATATAAATATAAATAAATATTTCACATTCTCGAGTGGGGATCGAACCCACGACAAGTCGATTTTACAGTCACACTTTGTTTCCTGCGCCACGACCGGCCTGATCCGGTCGATCGGTCGGACCGGTCTTCTTAGATTTCTGTATATCCTTGCTACCTAGACTTACATTACCACTTTGCACCTAAAATGGAAGCTATACAACCCTCCTATCTATATACTACCCTCATCCTTTCAACGAGTTTGCAACGAGACGCTTAGCAATAATTAAGCTCACACAGTCCCTTGCGTCCACTCGATCATTCTCAAATTCTCTGGACTCCATTTTCAAAGGTATATTTCGTTATCCGATATACACTCTTGTTTATAAAGCCTGCAGACCCGCTTTTATGGTCACTTTGGTAATATGACACAAAAAAATTAGATATGTTAAAGATTTTTTGCTAAAATTTTTCTCTACACTTTTCAAATAAAATACCTTTAGAAAAGAGTATACATTTACATTTATTTTCTATGAGTTAAATTCGTAATAAAGACAATGTATATCGACTCTATGTTTGTATATCGACGAGAACTATAAATCATAAAATTTGACGAATTTTGTGTTTACTTGAGTATGTAATTATTTTGTATGATAAGAACTACAAATACAGGTTATTAACGATTTTGTCCTTTGATTTATCTATAAATTAATAGTTTTTTTATTTTTTTTTTACTTGAATTTTAAGTTTTTATTTCTTGGCAAGTTGGCAAACGGAGCTTGTTTCTTGCTTACTCGCTTCCGTTATGTCGTTTTATTTATTTATTTTTGGAATATTTGGAATATATGTATTTACATATATTCAAAATATTCCAAATATAAAGATATATTTTCCCACAGTTTTCAATTTTAACAATCCACCTTTGTGTAGTTATTTAATTTTTGTAATATATTATGTATACGTATATGCGTTTTACATAAATTATTATTTTGGAGAACAATACATACCCATACTAATTTATGCCCTAATTTTAGTTTTACTAATTATGAATGCCCGCGTACTCCTGATTAGTAAAGCAAATGTCCATCAAACAGGTCGTCCTTCGGTCACGAATGGACTAATCGCATTAATTAATGGATGCTGCTACTTTTGCCATATTGGTATTCTTTATACTTTTAATCATCATTTTCGGGAAAGTATATATAATCTTAAAATCTTGGAAGCGTCGTAAGTGATGTTATAAGAGATAGTATCTGACTATTAACGAAATGGTCATGGGTTCGCTATCCTTTTAGGCGAATTAATTATTTTCATTCCAATGCAACAAATAAGTACGGTATTGAGTTTTGCCATTATATACACTAACAGGAATAGAGTGTTTGCGCACTATGTTCTCTCTGCCTCAGGTAGAATTCAGAGAAGAATCTCTTGGCTCGTAGCCTCGACCAGTGCCGGTCATGGGGAAACACCGTATGGTTTTAATGAGCATTATGGACAACGTACATCTGTCAGTTATAAGCTAGTTAGCTACATTTAATTCTGTACTATATTATAAATGTAATTATGATATATTATAATAAGCAAATCTGATTTTGTTCAAATATAAATTAATTTTGATAATAAAAAACAAACTATATAAAAATACATGGAAAGCCAGGTCAAGTCTCAAGTATTAATATAAACAACAGGTACATGTTGTGCGTAAACTTCGATTTCACTTAACTCGATGTTTTATTTTCGCATTGCCATTTAGTTACAGCTTTAAATTCAATATTATATATTGAAACACCCCATTATATTTTGAAACGGGAGAAGTGTAGTGTAATGTTTTACGATCCTCGGCTGCAAATTTAATATAATTCATGACTCAACTATTAAAGCTCTTGTTCATAATATAATACCTTTTAAAAAAAGTCGTTTTCTTGCTTTTAATGAATAATTGAAACGTCGAAATTCTTATACGCTTGTTACGCTCTGTACGGAGATTTTTACAAATTTCCGCTACCCAAACTTTATTACTAAGATTTATCATTAGGATTTATCAGAGAAAGCTATTTATTAAATAATTTTAAAGTTACTTTCTTTTTTTCTTGTTCTTTTTAAATACTTTTTAGAAACGTTTAAAAATTTTAATGTGCCAGAAACTGTCCAAGCGCTCTGACCGCTAAGCCATACGTTCTCATGAAGTTCAAGTTTTTATACATTTAGTAAAATTTATAAGATAAAGATTAATTGTTGTTGTAATTTACTTATTTAGAAAACGTATAAAAAATTTTACGTAGCGGGACTCGAACTCCCGCCTCCTGGAAACCGACCAGGCGCTCTCACTACTAAACCATACGTTCTTACGACCACTAAGCGTTCGTTCGTTTAGTGGTCAGAGCGCCTGGTCGGTTTCCAGGAAGCGCGGGTTCGAGTTCCACTACGTTAAAATTTTTATACGTTTTCTAAATAAGTATTTTTCTTTCCTAAGTGTGGAATAACACTTTAAAAAATGTTTAAAAATGTTGTTGTAATTGTTTTTTTATAGTTACAATTTTAATTGTAATTAAATTAAAAAAATATTGTGTTATAATTAAATTTATGTTCATATATAAAACATGTTTATAAGTTGTAACGTCTAAAACTTTATAAATGATCAGAATTAATTTTTATGGGATTTTCACTGATACATTAGAGCGGATTGCGGCGACATATACAGTACTGAGCTACTTTTTATTTTGGAATTCCCTTGAGACGGGGATTTATTTATCAAATAAAATCCCAAAAAAAAAAATTTGATCGTATTACAGTATACACAACCATACAAAAATAATGAACTAATTTTCCCTAAATACACTAAAATAATATTTAATAAATATTTGGAGTTGAAGCGGGCGAAGCCGCGCGGGGGCTTTAGTCACAACAAGGTCCCTAAAATATCAATATGTGAAAAATCGATGAACTCAAAAAGATTTATAACAAAACGATACCTAAAACGTTTCAAAAGTGACGGCCATATACAATTCAAAGTACTAAAATCAATCTACTGAACGTAGATTAAGCGAGGAAACGGCAAATGAATTCTTAGTCGTGTAAGACTCATATCCTGCTTTCCTCTCAGTCACCGAGCTAACTTATCAAGCTAAATAAACATAAGCGTGACAAAATAAAGTGACGAAGTAAAGTTAAAAGCGTGTTTCGGGAATGAGAACCAGCCCCTACTAATGTTTCCGTATCCTGAACTACTTAAAAAATAATATAATAAACAGATATATTTTTTATTTTTGGAAATTAATATTATTATTACTTATTGTATTGTATTATTGTTTTATTTGATAACTCCTTCCTTTGTAGTAAATAGAACAAATGGATTGCAAAGAAAATTTTATGTAATGAAAATTTTATGTATTTTATTTAATGTTTCTATATTGGTCTAGTTGATAATTAAAATTAGTCGTATTCATACGTGGCTATTACTATATATACTATATTTTTGTTTCTTATGAAATAATAAAAAATATTTTATTCAACTAACAATAAACTTTCTTGATTTTTATTAATAATTATTACAAATCTAGAAAGTGAAAGTAAAATATAAAGCAAAACCACACCAATGGTATCAACACAGAATTTATGAATGTTAACGAACCTCTCGTCGTCCCATTAAATCATATCTGACCGAGCAGCTAAAAAGTGTCCTGATTCAACGAATGCCTATTTTTAAACGATAGCTTCTTTTAGTAGCCACAGATTATGAGTTTAAAATTATACTCTGTTTAATAGGGTAAGTAATGAAAGATGTAGCAATTAATGGGAACGAGTTTATTTTTGTACTAAAGGTGGAAGTTAAAGTTAGTTCACCCGTTGATATTTTTAAAGAACTTACATAAATTACGAAAAATGATATTAATTTTTTGTGTTTATTTTTGTGTATTTTCTAGAATGTTTTTAAGATTATTATTATGTAATGTGAGGGAATTTCTGATAACATCTTGAATTTTCTGTAATTATTATTAAATATAATTAAATAACGATTAAATATGTTTTAATTTTTTTGGTTTTTTTTTTTGCAAAAACGTATTTTTTAAGATTGTTTTAAGCTATTGTTCATTATTAGATACGTTCAAAGTTTCCATTACAAATATACGTAGATAGATAGATACAATCTAAGTTAATAAAAACGTATTATAAAGATTAAATATAGAAGTAAGAAATTAATGATTATTATTCGTTTAGTCCTGCTTTTAGGTCACCATAAGCACTAGATATTTGTATTGCGCAATATTTTATAGTCATATCAAAAGAACGCTAATAATATTTTTTCTATATTTACTCCTGCCCTTTTAAAATTTATATTGCTCAATATATCTTAACCAAACTATGCCTTCTGCTCAAGCCTCCATATGTTATATTATTAAAACAAGTTTCTAGTTAAAATTCTTTTGATTTAATTGATTACCTGATGATAGCAATGCTGTAATTAGATAGATTCATGTACGTACAATCTTAAAAAACGGTTTTTAAATAATTCTTTTATAATAAGCTACTTATAATAATGTTTTTTTTTTGTTTTATGAGATATAAAATAAAATAAAAAAAAAACTAATAGTTTTGTTAATATGCATTTATCTACGAAATTTTATGTTTTCGGATCAAAATATCTTTAAAATACATAAAAAAGTAAAATTATGTAACATTTTAATTGATAATTTGGTGTAATAATAGTTTTTTTCTATAATAACTGTACACTAAACCTAAGGGAACGCTGTTTAATTATTACTATCGTTAATTAAAACAAAATAATCAAATAAAATTTGTGCACGTCTTTCGCCTCTTTCACTGTCATCAATCTCTTCATACATGTTTTTCGGGAAGTTATTATCGATGCTGAGGTCTCGAAGGTCAGCGGAGGCCAACAAGACTCTGCTTCTCTTACCAATCAGTTAAAAAAGAAATTGTTTCTTTAATCTTAATTTATCTTTCTTTCATAACACTTACAAACGTATAATTCATGAATACTAATTATGAACAAAATATATTTTGATAATTCTGTTCTCATTCCAAATTTTACTAGCCATCCCCATACCCCATACTCTTATACTTATTTAGAAAACGTATAAAAATTTGAACTAATAGTGGGACTCGAACCCGCGCCTCCTGGAAACCGACTAGGCGCTCTGACCACTGAGTTCAGTAAATAAGTATTTTCCTTTCCTAAGTGTGAATTAAAACTTTAAAAAATGTTAAAAATACCCATTACTCTTGTCATCTAAAAGACAAATACTTTTCATTTAAAAAACAACAAAAAAAAATCAGGCCAATGTGTTGATATAACTTCTCGTTAAATTATTCAAGGAGATGATGTAAGCATAGTTTTAATCGACTGCAGCTTGTATTTCATCTTAATTAAACCAATATGACTTCGCACGCTGATTGTAGTAAGGAATCTTATTGGGTCAAATGATTTGACTCTCTTTGTTGAGTGCGTATCATTCTTTCTTTTGTATGTAAGATTTTGTATTGGTAAATTAATTTTAAAATCAGCTTCACGCTGTATCCCGCACACAGCGGGGTAGGCAGAGGGAACCTTGTGTTAAGACACTCCGTTCCCCACTTTCAGCCGACTTTTGGAAGCTTTGCGTGTTGAGTGGCAGAATTCAACGCCACGCTTAACCTCGACACCAGAGCAAAGGAATGGAAATATAAATTTAAGTAAATATTCGATCAAACCCACAACCAGTTGGTTTTACAGTCACACTTCGTGCCGCTGCGCCACTTTTTATTTTATTTAATTGCGTTCGTGAATCGTAAACCGTTACAGCCATAAAACGATGCCTTGTCCAGAAGAATAAACGTCTCTATATTGTAGGTACTAATAATTCGAGCAGAAATCTTAGAAGCGGAAAAGGGAGTGTCTTGGCACTAAGTTATCTCTGCAAGATACGGTGTGCTATATGGGATAAAGCGTAAAACTAAATTAAAATATTTATAAATATAGATATAACTAAAGATTTTTTCTATAAAACATGCAACAACGTCGCTTACAGCACCTAATCGAAGACTCCAAGATAGATTTATTTCTTCTCGTTGAAAAGTCAACAAGGATAATCTATCATACTTGAAAGTGTCTCAGATTGCAGATTGAAATTTATGTGCAGTGATGATTTCAGTACGCATATTCTAAGTTGGTAATAAATTTTAAAATATTGAATTTGTAACTTAATATTATTGTTCTTTTAATGATGATTCTTAATTTTTTTAATGAAAAGTTTTTAAGGATTTTTTTCATTTACACATTACATTTGTTACCTTGAGAGATATGTACACTACAGATTGTATTTTTTTTCCTTTTATATATTTTAGATTATTCAGTATATGAAGAGGGAGTCTAGTGTTAAACCACGCCGTTTCCTACTTTCCACAAAATTTTCAATTGCGTAACGAGTGGTGGAACACGAGTGGGAATCGAACCAATAACCTTCCAAATTATTATTTGTATACATACACAATTTGATAGCAATGGATGAAGCAAAGAGAATATGCATTAAAATAAATCAATATTATTTCACATCACTATACTATACTTATTTAAGAATATTTGTATTTGGTTTATAATTATTACTATACAAAAGTTACTACACATTCAAAATATTTTCCAATATATTAAACTACAATTTATTAGAACCTTATGAATAGCGTAGCAATTTTTCACGGATAATATAACGATAACGTATAAAATATATGTGTAGTTAAAATTGATTGCTTTCGCTTTTGTTTTTCAAGGCTTACTGATCATTTGTTTTATTTTTACTATATACCTAGATATTTATTGCTTTTAGAACTTATGTTTGTAACAATTTGTTAAAAAATAAATAAATAAATCAGCTTCACGCTGTATCCCGCATATTGCAAAGTAGTCAGAGAGAACCTAGTGTTAAGACACTTCGTTCTCCACTTTCTGCCGAATTTTGTAGGCAGATATACCAATTTAAGTAAATATTTCATCTCCTCGAGTGGGGATCGAATCCACAACCAGTCGGTTTTACAGTCACACTTTGTGCCACTGCGCCACGACTGGCCTCTAACAACTTTTTTACATCATATTTTGCATCATAGTGATTTCAACTACTAGTAGTGTATTTATATTTATCTCAATTATATTTTATTTCAACTTACACTTACAATGTGATTTTTCGTTTTATTTTAGCTGCTTTATATAAAACTAAGCCACAACCAGAAACGTCAATTTTCGCGCGATTGCATAATATTTTTTTCTGTATTTCGCATATACCTAAGTAGAGGAAAGCTAGTACTTGCCTACTTTCTGCGCAATTTTTCGAGATATTGCGTGTTATCGCCCCTCAGCGATACTCAATGTTGTCAGTGAGAAAATAAAAATAATTCGTTCACCCTAGTGGGATCGAAACCACAACCGTCATGACTCAGTGTGGCTGCGCCACAGCGGCCTCAACCTCTTTAAAACTTTTAATATCTGGTAAATATTGATTGACTGTAACCATTTTTTCTAATAAAATGTTCAATCAGATAGCTATTTCAAATCGAACAAGGTTATCGTTGGTATATTATCATACAAGGTTAAAACGACAATTATGAAGCTTACAAAAGTATTCAAATCCGACATTTCTTGAAGTAAATCATTTTTATATTTGAAAAGCTAACAGTATCTATTGTTACTCATCCTTGGCCTGAAACGTACTGTTAACAAAACAAACTTGTATTCAACATTATATGGATTTATTTATATTGGAATTGGGTGATGATGCAAACGACTCTTACGCTAGTCGTTGGGTTCGCTACCATCATTTTCGTTAACACGCTTGATCGTTGTCACGATTTCTTTGATGATACATTTAGTTTCAACACACATATATTCTGAATGTTAGTGTTACAACTGCAAAGTTATGATTTATTTTGCCTTGGCATAATTCAAAAATATGATAGTATGCGGCCGATAAATAAATGTGTCGTTAGCTTCTTAAATAAAACTTTAATAGATTGTTTCTATGTAGCTGAAGACGATAGCACGGAATGAAGTTGTTAACCTAAATTTATTGCATTCATTCAATTGAACTAAATGAGAGGTAAAATATTGATTTTATTTCTTCATTAAAAACAATATACAATTAATTGGTATTTTATTGCTGTACAGGAATTTTTGAACGGTTAACGAAATATTGAACTATGTTGTAATATCGGCCTCAGTATATTCGATGGGTGTAATAAAATTAATAAGATAATAAAGCCACGGAATCATAAATTTAATAGATTCATTTATATGCGATAAAACCAACTATAAAATATATAGTCTCACGCGGAGTTTTTGAATCAATGAAGACTAAATCGGATGCAATTGAGCGCGTAATTCTGACTGGACCATAGAGAATCGGTCAAATTGAGCCAACAAAAGACTGGTTACAGTTTAAAATGCCGAGCTTTATTGCTTTACATTTTTATGTACTGGAACTTATTTACATATGTTGAGATATGTATTAAATATCTATTATATATATACTGTTGTAGGTTTCTTTATTTACTAATATCAAAGATATATACGATAGATTCATAGTTTTTAATATATTATTTAATATGATTAGTATTATTGGGATACCAATTAGCGATGTATCAGTTTTTTTATGGACTAAAGATGCTCCACATATTTTAGGTATTGAGAATATTTTGAAAATTATTCTTTTTAAACTGTTGTTTCATTAGCTACATAAAGATCATCAGGAGTTGTAGGTTCTATTCTTCCCTTTGGTGTGTTACTCACAGTGCAGTAAAATATACTACATTGTATTGTACAAAAGTACAAGTTTAACGTTGGCTGAGTCATTTTAGAGGTAGGAGACAAACCGAGAGATGTTTACAGATTTGATAGTTTAACAAACGACTTCCTGTTGTGCCTTGACACTCGTAATATTTGTTATGCTTAAATATTATATATATTGAAAGTTATTGATAATATGATATATATAGGTCCATATATCACCTAATAGGTGAAGCGAGATTGTTCGGCTCCCATTATAGAAATATTCTGCGAAAAGAGAAATATACGATTTTGATAGTTAAAGTAACAAGCTACATGTAAAGGAGTGCAGATATTTTTTTAAATAATGTAATTTGGATATGTAAAATTAATAAGTAGTAGGTACGTTGTAGTTTATTAACGCGTCAAAGAGTATTTATTATACTTTGTATGAAAACGTTTTATTACGTTATATTAGAATATCAAGAAAGACAGGGGAAAATAGTGTTAAGACACTCTGTTCCCAACTTTCAAGACATTGAAAGTCGGTAGTGAAAATTCTTCACTTACCTGAGTGGGAATCGAACCTGAATCTGTCACTTCTATGATCAGAAGCTGTGTCGCAACAGGCTAATAATTTATAGCAACATTTACACATGAATGTAACCCAAATAATACAAAAACTGCGTAAGTTCCGTTTAAAGTTCATCCAGGCATGTCAAAACCAGCGCGTGTTCTAACCGCTACTTCTCGTTCTTGGCAACCGCAGAATTACGCGCTCGAACGCCCCTAGATGATATTGGATACAAATATACTGTTTATAATGATTTCTTACAAATTGTTCTTTTTACTTTGCAGCGTTCATTTAAATAACGTTAATATTTTAATTATAATTTACAGAGTAGTCTTTAGTTTACTTAAAAAATATTAGTAAAAAGCACATATATTTCCTAACAATTTTATAAAGTCTATTTGCTCAGAATTTAATTGTATATGACGTAGATCGTCATACTGAGTATCTTTAACAATATCTACTCACAATAGAAAAAAAAATGCTAAAATATTTATAGATAGAAAAAAATATCTATAGACTAGCGGTGTACATTAAAAAGCGACCGCAAATGGGGTTTTGCAATCGGCTCATAAGAAGGCTACAGGTTTCTTTACAAATGATTACAGAAAATTGCGAATAACGGACAGTTACCTGAGTTTTTGTTAAGCATCCATGATTAAAATTGCATTTCTGCACCGTTGATACAGTTTGTTCGATTTTGAATTGATTTTATTATTTTACTTTGGAAATTTACGTAATTATAACCTTTAAGTAAAACATTTTTATTAAATTAGCTCAATATATATTGTAAAATTATCAGTTTCACGATGTATTACGCTCACAACAGAGTTGGCAGAGGGAACCTAGTGCCACTCCGTTGCCCACTTTTTGCCGAATTTCGGAGCCATTGCGTGTTAAGTGGCGGAACTCAACGCTGCGCTTTGCCTTGATACCAGAGCAAAAAAAGGAAATATAAATTTAAATAAATATTTCACTTCCCCGAGTGGAGATCGAACCCACAACCAGGCGCGTTTACAATCACACTTTGTGCCCCTGCGCCACGGCTGCCTTCGATAGTATACGTATTATTATAACAATTAAGTTAAACTTAGCTCGTAAATTTAGATATAATATAGAAAAGGCTTTATGAAAGTTGACAACATAAATATTATTTAAAAAAATATTGAAAATCTTAAAGTGAATTACTGTAAGCGCGATGGTTGTGGGTTCGATTCTCACTTGGGATAACTCAACTACTTTCATTTTCTCGCTCTGGTAACATGACAGAGGGCGGTGTTGAGTTTCGTCAACCACCACGCGAGGTTTCAAACATTAAGCGGAAAATGGGAAACGGAGTTTCTTTACACTGTCTATCTTACTACTCACGGATACAACGTGAAACTATAAATAATATATAAATAAGCAGAAAAAAGGCGAGATGAGGTAGGTATCAGGAATACCTACCTCATCTCGCCTTGAAGATGTTTAACATTATATATTTAGTATTCTATAGAAGTTGTAGCAAAAAGTTCACCGATAATAAGTGTACGTGAAACAGCCATGAGAAAGATTGAAGCGTAATTGTTAAGAGATTTGTAGCATCTTTTAATTATTGTAATTGAACGACATTATTTTCTTAAGAATGCTACATTATCAATTGGTAAAAAATCCTTTAAATTATATGCTCTGTCGTCCATTTACGAGATATTACGAGTTAGGTGGCGGAGCTTAACGCTGTGTTATATTTGATATTTATAAATATTTTGATCATGAAATACCTCAAGTGGTCATTGAAATCAATGGCGGATACCTCATGTAATTTCTATCAAAATAAAGTTAGATTTTTACCATTATGATTACAAAAAAATATTTAAATTTATATTTTCTTCGCTATGGTGTCGAGGACAACGCGGCGTTGAGTTCCGCCACTCAACACGCAATGCAATGGAGTGTTTTAACACTAGATTCCCTCTGCTATGTCCGGGATACAGCTTGAAGCTGATTTGATTTATTTTTTTATTATTTTGATAGCTAAATAAAATCACCAACACCATTATATCTCACAGTTTACACTTGCCTATTTAATTCGAATTATGTTCAGTGATCGAATATGAAACCCGATAGGTCAGATGCATCTTATGGGAGTTGACGGCGTACACGGTAGCCACTGGGATCGAGTGACAGGCGCCTCCTGTCGTGATTACCACTCGCGTGTTCCACAACAAACTTTTATATTTCTAAGAAACTGGTAGAGAAGCGTGAACTTGTTGGCCTGAGCTGGTGGTGGTGGTTGTTTGTTTTGGTATTATTTTGACTTTGTTTTCCAGGTATAGAGTTATTGGTACTGATACCAAGTGACAGCGGGTTAGATTGATGTGTGAAATCATGTCAAGAGTCATTTCTGGCGTAAGCTACGCGAAAAAGATTCGGCTTAACTCCTATTGCTCTTTTAATATCGTGAGGTCTTAACTAACAGTCACTTTTTGTAGATCATGTTGCGAAATTCATCGAAGTGTTAGTTTCGTAGTATTTTTTAAACACCTCTTCAATATGTTTGAGTTTATATTATATTTTGTTCTTTTTTCACTGTATCCCGCATGTAGCAGGTTATTCAAATGAAGGCTAGTGTTAAGAAACTCCGCTCCCCACTTTCCACTGAATTCTGAAAGCATTGCGTGTTGAGTGGCGGAGCTCAACGTCGCACTCGCCTCGACACCAAAGCGAAGAAATAAAAATATTAAATATTTCATTACCTCAATTGTGAATCGAACCCATCATCTGTCGCGCTACAGCTACAGCTAACTGTATTTATATTCACAACCATACTTTTATCAATGTTTACTTTAGTTAAGCATATTTCATTATTACCAACACGTATTTAAAATAAATAACGTGTCAATTTAAATATTTCGCTTCCGAAGCCCATATTGATAAGAATTATGAAAATGAATAACCTGTTTATATATTTATCGTTGAACAAATAGACGATTCCGGCGTGTGCCTGCTCATCCGTAGCGGCGTACATTTAATGATATTTATGGGTAGTCCAACATTCGTCATTGTATAGACAAACGGATATGGGATCGAAGCCAGACAATATAGGCTCTATTGACCACATCCGAATGGTTTTGTATTTTATATAGTGTTATAGATTTTTTAAATTGACAGTAGTTTTTAATATATTCGGGTCTTGTTGAGATTATTATTTTATTTTTGGCTTAGATTTTGTGAAATATTTTTAAAAATATAATATACATTGATATATAAAGTTTGTCATTAGTTTATGATATTTTTTGTCATTTTAATCACTGAAGTTCCTTACGTATGATAACTCCGATTTTCCATTTATAATTGTCCTATTGGATTTATTTATATTATTTTTAAATCTTCTTAGTAAAAATAAACATAGTCCATTTCCAATCTTGACAATATAGATAGCGTGTTCCAAAATTAAAATCAGGATCACATAAAAGGATTTTGTTTATACTGACGTGGGTGTTAAACGCAGTTTTATGTTACTCATCCCACGTCTCTTTAAATCTGTCGGAGACCACAGTGAGGGTACAACTTTAAAGGAAAAACGTTTGTGTTTGGTCAGTTGAACACTAAAGGTGTCAATATTTTTTATAGTTCCAAGGATCGAGGCCATGTTTTATATTGCGTGTAAATCGTACAAGGTTCCCTCTCCGCCCTCATGTCTTCCATGCTATTGACTGTATCAACAGTACACAATAGAAAGTAACCGCAGGCTTTAGAGCTTCCTTCATATAATGAGCTCATAAAAAAATAAAACCCATTTAGATATCTAGACAGGAAAGCTGTTTTTCAAAGCAATGGGCAATGAGACGGAAAATTAGAAACGCCCTTACTAAGCGTGTAATAAAGAATGTAAATTTGAGAGGAAATGCATTAATTGTGTAAAGTGTGAGCTTACTTAATACAAACGTTTTATTTACTACAAATCATCGTTATGCGCAAAGATTTTTTAGTGACAGGTCACTGTGTTTTTCCTCTTGAAGACGTATTTTGAAGAACAATCTATGTAATTATTATTATATCACGCGACAATTAAAAAAAGAACTAAATTAGGGCTATATTTCTCAAAAATGATATAATTCATTTTCCTCATTTATATCAGAACCCACTGTTTTGTCTAGTTATTCTCAATTCCACAATAATAATTATAAATATTGCCAGATAAATACTCAATACTACTACTTTAGTCAATAACTCAATAAATATTTATATATTCATAGTTATGTAAAATTTATTACACACCGATTGCACATCAAAAATATTTTCCAACAAAGCTAAAAATTAAAAATACCTATTTCACGGCTTTGATCAAAATTTATAGCATATTGAGCGTAAAGGAGAAAACAGAAAACGAATTCTTTAAGCTTACCAAAGAACATTATCCGCTGTATATTAAAATGGAATGGGCCTAAGATGATTTTTATGGCCGCGTCTATTGATAAAAGTGAAATAGATTCTTATAAGCGCACATTATATCAGATTTTATCAATCTTATTTGATAGCAAGGCATACCTGTGTTAAATATGTGTAAGTATATAATAGTATCTAAATACCTACATTATATATATTTTTGTACTTACAAAAATACATATAATGTAGGATGAGCGTGAAACTGAAGAAGGCATACGATTTTTATGGAATATCTCGAAAAAAAATCACCTTCACGCTGTATACCGCAGACAGCAGGATAGGGAGAAAGAATATGGTGTTAAGACACTCCGTTCCCGACGTCCCGTCGAATTCTGGAGATATTGCGTGTTGAGTGGGCCGCGCCGCGTTTTGTCTCGACACCAGAGCGAAGAAATGTAAATATAAATTTATATTAATATTTCATTTCCTCGATTGGGTATAGAACCCGGGTACATGGTCGCATACGGAGAGTTCCGTACAAATTTCAGAATTGTATGTCCACGGGAAGTACAATTTATAAAAGTTGACAAACTGAAATTAGATGATACCTTACATTTTTACTTTTTGGATTTTTTCTTTACTGCAAGTTCCTATACGTATAAGTCCCTATACGTTTTGTTGACGCGGTGAATTTCGTACAAAATGCAGAAACATCGATGCATAAATGCTCGTATCTTTTGATTGCGTTGACTTAAGAGGCGTGATTTTTTTCTGTAGAATCGAATAATTAATATTTATTTCCGCTTGATTACTCCACGCGATATTGAGATAATTGGTCTTGATAAAGGGACAGGCGGACAACAAACCTTTTATGGTATACAACCCTTAAAAAATAATGTTTATATTTGAATTTGGTTTTGTTTTTTTGATCTGACAAGACTAAATGATACATTGAAATTCACAGATTAACATATAATGTCTGTAATATATCGAATAAATAGTGTTAACTAAATTATCAATTAATTTGAGGCCAGTCGTGGCGCAGTGGCTCAAGGTGTGACTGCAAAACCGACTGGTTGTGGGTTCGATCCCCACTCGAGGAGATGAAATATTTACAAAAAATGTATATTTCCATTTCTTCGCTCTGGTGTCGAGGCAAAGCGCGGCGTTGAGTTCTGCCACTCAACACGCAATGGCTTCAGAATACAGTAGAAAGTGGGGAACGGAGTGTCTTAACACTAGATTCCCTCTGCCTACTCTCCTGTGTGCGGGATACAGCGTGAAGCTGAAAAAAAAACGAGATTATCTAGTAATTTTTGCAATAAATAATTCTGGAAAATTCTTGCAAGTAGGTACTAAGGATTCATAAAAATAGATTGGATTGTTCTGGTATTCTTAATTCAACGATTTCTTATTGTATGTGACACATGACAAAGTTCTCTTATTAGAACTGATATTTGGGCTCAAATGTAAAAGGGGTCTTTGATATTCCATTCCGGATGTTGCATTTGTCATAATGCTGGAGTACATGTGCGTTGTATCGGTAGTTTTTTACAAAACATTATGTGTTTGTCTTAAATAAACATTTTACAAAAAGTTTGTTTAATAAAAATTTATATTTTTAAATAAATTTGTTCTAAAATGTACATATTGTAGTAAGTATCTGTATAGAAAATTATTAAAATAGTAATATAAAAATTAAATGTTTTCCAAGCAATATATTGTTGACAAAATAAGCTTATTTCAAGCAATTAACTCCGAAAAAAACCTGTATATTTTTGAATTCTGTAATGTTGTCTTCCCTCGGTAACACACACGTCTAGCTCCCCTACATCTAGACAATTTGTTCCAGCCAAGCGTGACGAAAGAACGTACGATGTCAAGTCCGAGACACGCGTTCGCTTAGTCTTTGATTGTGGAGGGACAATGTATATAAGAAAATGCCACACAATAGCAGAACTTATTAGAACGAGATAAGAACCATAAAAAAGCATAAAAATAAGTATTATTAGACAAAATATTGAGTGCTTAAATAGAACAAAATATGATAGGGACACTGATTTATAGCACTATAATGAAAGTATCGTAAGAGGACCAACCTTAGGAGTCCATTTATAAAATTAAGAAGAGCGTTGAAAATTTATTGTAGAACATTTCTAAATATTATTTAATATAATCATACTTTTTTTAGCGTCACGCTGTGTATCGCATACTAACCGAACCTGATATTTAGAAACATCGTTTTCCAATTTTAGACGGTTTCTGGAGGCATGTTGAATGGTGGAAGTCGTCGAAAAAAATATGGTATATTTCATTTCCTCGAATGGGAACCGAATCCACAACCCGTCGCGTTGACAATCACACGTTTTTGCATCCATACAAGTTTTTGCATCAATATAATAAAGCATTTCAATTCCATTTTAAATTTCATCATCAAAACATTGAACAAATAAAGTGAATCAATTAAAAACATTAACAATATCCAATTAAGTAATTCTCAAAGACGACTTGAAAGGGACCAATTAGAGGTCGGCCGTTTGATTTCGTCGCTTATTTATTTTCAGCGACCTCTGACGTCCGGAGCAGGGGTCGCACCCACAAGGCGAAAGACGCCAAGCGTGGAGCAACTCGATTAGGGTGCAGGGAGAAGCTGACATTGCAGCTATGTCAATCGAAGCGAAGTACATTCGTAAAATATAACAATAGACAGTATTTCTTACTAAATAAAGTTGAAAATAAAATTGAAAATATCATCTAAACGCCCATACAAAGTTCAGTCAGTGTGTCATTCCATTTTCATACACGACACTCGCAAATAGATCGGTGACGGGTCTGGGTACGGGTGCGAACGCCACTTCACGAAATATGAAATTACTATATATTAGGGTGGCTTTTTGATTTTTTTTTGTTTTATTATTATTGACAGTTAGCGCGGCGCTGGGTTATACCAAGTACTGTGAAAGCCCATTCATTTTTCTTAAAAGCGGAACTGTGTAGTTCCAGTATATAAAAATTGTACAGTAAAACGTCGTAGCAAGAAAAATTCTAATTTGAATCTGAATATATTTCATGGGAAACGAGACAAATACCTAGTGCCAATTTGTGATGTCTTATTAGAGCTAAATGAGAACGTTCTCCGCTCTCGTTTTTGACAGCAAATGTCGTGAGATTGCGCATAAGATTGTTGGCCCTACGTCACGATCGGTGTGTAAATTTAACTGGCCGAGTGGATTTAACTAGATCTGTGTGAAATTTCTATTGAGACAATTTTGTTTTAAAGTAACTATAGTAGATACAAGAACTGAAGATAGTAGCCTCTACTTGCAAGACAATTTAATGTATGTAATATTAAAATAAGTTTTACAATTGTATATCATGATATATAAGTTATTTGATATTGTATATATATTTATGTTATAAAGTTTATCAATATGTTGAGGCAAAATGTTTGAAAAAAATTATAAGAAAATCAAAATCGTGGCGTAGTAGGTCAGAGTCTGATTGTAAGTGCGATAGTTGTGAGTTTGATTCTTGCTTAGGGTAAAAGTTTTTTTTAGCTTCACGCTGTATTGCGTAGGTAAAGGAAACGTGGGAATCAAGTGTTAAGTCGCTCCGTTGATTATTAGCACTTCTATTGAATCATTAAAGACTTAGCGTACTCGTGTTTCGCGTAGGCGAAACACAACGTCGCGCTTTGCCTGGTTACCAGAGCGAAGAAATGGAAATATTATTGTTTTCTTTTCCCCGAAAGGGACCCACAAACGTTACGTCAGGTCGCACTATGCCCCTACACCATGGGAGTCTCAGCAGTTGCTTAAAATAATTGTCAATTTAGCTATTCTTTTAATCGTGCTTTGGTCCGAAATGTCCGAAAGTAGAGGGCGGAAATCAGGATATGCGTGAAAAAAAGATAAAAAAAAACAAATATTTTAAATATTACGGCCACTAAACATACTAAACATTATTTAATATTTATATTGCAAAAGTATTATTTATAAATGTTTTTTTATAATTTTTAAATTTATAATAGCGAATGTTATGAATAAAATAAGATAATATAGATTTGCATATGAATGCGGAATTTTATAAAATGCAATTATAATAATATACTTTTATTGCTACTTGCCATTGTACCTACCTACTTATATTTATTTCAATGCAAGAGTATATTACAAAACACTGAATCAAAAAAACGTATTCCATAGTTACAAATACCAGATAACTCATTTATCAACGTAATAGATCAGCAGTTTCCTGCTTCGAATACGAAAAATGAATTCATTTGCTTCGAATTGAAATGAAATGAAATGAACGGGCCCCTAAAAAGCACAGTGGGGAGAGCGATAGAAAAATAGAGATGGGTGGTTCTTATCTAGATGTAGAAACGGAGGATTGTGGATTGTAATGAGGGGAAGGGTGGACCTGAAAAGGATACCGTTCGACCCGGCTCACTTCAAAATAATTGAAGTTAAATTTGTTCATTTAAATTGACTAAGACCCGCCTTTTGATATTTAATGATAAGAGTAGCAGCCCTACGGCGGTGGAGTAAAAATTCGTTTGTAATAAACCCGGATATGTACTCGTATATACGAAAATTTACGTGTCTGTATTGAAATTAACAGCTGAGCCCGTTCTGTGGAAACGATACAATTGCTGGAACTGCTCTGTAAATTGAATCAGTGCATTTAAAATTCAGAGCCTCATATTAGGACATGAGCCCAATTGTAGCGCAGGGGCACAAAGTGCGTTTTAAAAAGGGGACAGATCGTGGGTTCGATTCCCACACGAAGAAATGAAATATTTAATATTTCCAGTTTCTTCACTCCGGTGTCAAGGTAAAGCGCTAAACACACAATGCCTCTAGAATTTGGCGAAAAATAGGAAATGAAGTGTTTTAATACTAGGCTTAACCTGCCTATTCTGCTGTTTGCGGAATACAGGATGACGATGATAAAAAAACAATAGGACAATCGTACATGTAGACGTTGCTAGTTGAAATTATATAATAAAACGTGTTCCACAATTCGACCATAATTACCCACAAAACGTGTTAAAATGTACATCCATTACGACCAGTTTCAATTGTCCGGCGCACGTTCAATTACGAATTAATAGGGAACAGTGCTGATTAGGGGTTGAGGATGAGGACTTCACTAATCACCACTTCACATACTGTGGAATAATTAATTTCAACATTATTATTATTATTTACCCTACAACTACTACTACAACTTTCTCTAAGAAGATCCCATAATTTCATTTCCCACGAATGACAAATAAGTGTACCTTATAGCGCTACCTCAATAGAAAGCCTGACAGTCACGATTGGCTTAGTTTGCATCTCGAGATCGCAGCATCCAGCTTCGTCGCATCTGTCGCGTTACCTGATATAGGACTGCGAAACGAGGTCATTAGCTTAGCCTCAAAATATATTTCAATATACATATAACAAAAACTCATGAATAGAATAGATAAAATTTTGTCAATTCCAAGTGTGCGAATGTGGGAATAACAGCAAGTGTGCCAAAAGAGCAATGGCTCTGGTTGCGTAAGGAAATAAAAGGTCACAACCAGGTAAAATTTCATTTTACTTCGTTCCACATTATATTATCACGTGAAAGTGCTGGTTTTTTTTCAAAGGGATCAATTTATTTTGATACAAAATGATAAACACGTGTGTTATTGTTATGCAATACTCTTTCTTTGAAACCGAATAGATCTCACGTCTATCATATCGTGGGAATGTTTAATGAAATAGGTGCAATTCGAATTGTTCAAACAGTGTTGGTGATCATAAGTAGAATTTGTGTAAGCAAAAAATTAAGTAAAATAATTAACGTGAACTATATTATGTTTTCTTTAATATATATACATATATATATGGTTCTTGAATGTCAGTTCATACATATATGTTAAACATAATAGTATGTTAAAAATGGCACAACATGACATATAGCTTTATATATTTTTTGTATAATTTACACCATAATACCATAACCAACACAATTACACCATTATAAGTAAATAAAAACGCGATCGCAGCAAAGTCGCTGCGTTTTTGATCCTACGCGAAGTTTGAGGGTTTACATTATAGTCGAAATAATAATTATAATATATTTCAATTTTCGTCATAAATTAACAGAAGTTCCTTAATAGAGAGAAACATAATATCCATGTGATATATAATTTAATTTTCACAAATAATAAATTAGTTTAGTTCAGTCTTTAACTTATGTCCAAATAATGAATCTAGGAACTATATAGTATATGTCGTTGTTCTTTATCTTAGCCATACATTTAACAGGTGACTAGTATTCTCGGCGACCAGCTGATCTACGTACGACAAAAACTGACTGCACCTGCTCTTAAATCTCTGATATTCGATACCGTTACAGATGGTACTTGTAGGTAGATTAATTTACAAGTGTAAGTACCATACTTGCTGTACCACAAACACAATATTTCATATTTTAATTTAGCAGAAATTACTAGAAATATAAATTTAAAGTAATATATTTGTTATTAATTACATTGGGAACCAAACGATAGAATCGATGTTCATTATATTTGGCAAGGGAAAGTAAATTGTCTCTTGGGATAGAACATTCAATTATGATATGGCAGTAACCGTAAACTATTAATGGATTTATATATTTTTTTACATAAGAAAACCTAATAGAGGCCAGTCGTGCTGCAGGGGCACAAAGTGTGACTGTAAAATCGACCGGTTGTGGAATCGATCCTCACTCGAGGACATTTGTATTTTCTTTTCTTCGCTCTGGTGTAAAGGCAAAGCGCGGCGTTGAGTTCCACCACTGAACGCGCAATACCTGCAAAACTCGGCGGAAAGTGGGGAACGTTCAGTTCCCTCTGCCTACCCTGCTGTGTGTGGGATGCAGCATGAAGCTGAAAACCTAGGGCCTGAATGAAGCCAGTCGTGGTGCAGGGGCACAAGCGTGGCCGTAAGCGGTTGTGTGTTTGATTCCCACATGAGTCTCCACTCCACTCTACTCAACACGCAATTCTTCGAGAATTCTGCGGAAAGTGAGAAAGTATTTTAACGGAAATGGACTACCCTAACTCTAAATTCTCAAGTTCTCTCTGCCTACCCTGTGGTATGCGCGAAATGAAGCGTGTAATGAGAAAAATACGAGATTTCTGAATTTTATTTAATGAATGAAGTAACGACCATGTAAAACAAGCATGTAAATTAAAACATTAAAAGAATTTAGATTACTTAAAATTTAAGATTTTTAATTGTACAAATAAACATAATTATTGAAATAAAGCTTTCTATAATAGCTAACATTTTATGTAGATTTAAACATATTATCTTCAAAAATTATTTGTTCTAACAACGCTAGGATATGATAATGATTGCCCCAAGCGACAATCCCCTAATGGTTCCTCCATATATAAATTTCATAGGCCGTGACCAAGGCAAAACAAACTATTACCTTCCTGATAATTAATGGTCATCTCCATCAATTTTACGGTCGTTCATTCAAAAAGTAGTTAAATCAGAACGATATTTCAGGTCCTTTTACGCACCTGCTTACCTCATTTTTTGTTACTTTTGCATACTAATTTATATAGGTAAAATATTAATGATGTTTGCCTCAATTTGACAGCGTGTTAGTTTGGTTATTTGTTTTATCTTTATATCTTTCATATGAAATTAATAGATTAATTATAAAAATATATTAATATATATTTACATATATAAATTTTGTGAAAGTTCTCTAACAACTAAAGAATGCTTAAAAGCTAATTCAAATATTTAAGTTACGAACTTGTTTTTGTCAAAAATAGAATTAATCGAAATTTAACATAACTTGCAAAGTAATAAGTTTCTCACCCATTACTAAAAAATTCTTTAAATTTTTCTAATAATAGTCTCAACTATACATTCTTCCATGGTAGCTTTGAAGCTTCTAACATTCCTAGTTGTTCTTGTATAAGCTTATTAATAAACTTCTAATATTCTAGTCCAAGCAATAACTTTGAAATTTGTCTTTATAATTTAAATTATAATAATATTTTAAAATAATATGAGTTAATAATAGTAAAGAGAAAACAGATTTCAAATAATATTTAGGGTTAATTTAGTCATTATTTTGAATAGAGCTTACATAATCTAATTAATTTTTCTAAATAATAATTAATTTGTCTAACAGTACAGTGGTGTAACTCAACGCCACTCTTAAACTTATCCGAATAAGACAAAGAGCAGCGTCTGCTTACGCCACTCTACGTGAAATGTATATGTTTGAAAAATATAGACAACGGAGTATCTTAACTCTAAATTCTCTCTCTTATAGTAGTTATAGTACTAAATAGAGTCTTAAAAAATAGCCACAGTATTCCTGTTTGAATTTCTTCCACAGATAGCTACGTTTTTTTAGTTGGTAGTAAATGTTAATATATTCGTGACTATTTTGTAATCAATTAATTACTGACAAAAAAAAATATATATATTCACGTCAAAGGGAACTTCTGAGATTTGTTTTTGATTTCTGAGCTATGATGGGAAGGCGTGGTCAAGTCAATGGTTTAAACAAAGCTTTTAGTTGCGATGACATGGCGTTATTCTTAATAGATTTAGTTTTAAGGATATTTTTGATCGTGATTGTTTTTTTTAACTATTTAATTGAGAGATCGTGAATTTGTTGAATAATATGTATTTTTTTTTTCTCAACTATATTTGGATAAGTTACAATTTGTTAAAATATCATTTGTTTGATGAAGTTTTGATGTCGATTTTTAAAAAATATTAGGACCTTAAATAAGTTCGCGTTTTTTTTGTTTAAAAAAAATAATTTAAAATATAATGCTTACAATGACATTACTCAAAGTATTGTCCATCATTAGAGATCACTTTCTTCCATCTCTCTGGTAGCAATTGAATCCCCCGTCGGAAAAACGACTCATCTTTCGAGGCAATCCAGGAATCAAGCCATTTTTCGGCTTCTTCAAAAGAATGGAAGCGCTGCTCGCTTAAACCGTGCGCCATCGACCGAAACAAGTGGTAATCGGAGGGGGCTATGTCCGGTGAATACGGCGGGTGGGGTAGAACTTCCCATTGAAGTGTTTCCAGGTAAGTTTTGACTGGTTTTGCCACATGTGGCCGAGCATTATCATGTAATAAAATCACTTTGTCGTGTCTCTGCTCGTATAGTGGCCGCTTTTCTTTCAGAGCGCGACTCAAACGCATCAACTGAAGTCGATAGCGAGCTCCCGTGATAGTTTCATTAGGTTTAAGCAGCTCATAATAAATTACGCCCTGCTGATCCCACCAAATGCAGAGAAGAAGCTTAGAACCATGGATATTTGGTTTTGGCGACGATGTTGATGCGTGACCCGGCATGCCCCACGATTTTTTTCGCTTTGGATTGTCGTAGTGAATCCACTTTTCATCCCCAGTGACGATACGGTGCAGAAAACCTTTTCTCTTTTGCCGTTGAAGCAACAATTCACACATGAGAAAACGTCGTTCTACGTCTCTCGGCTTCAACTCATACGGCACCCAATGCCCTTGCTTTTGGATCATTCCTAACGCTTTTAAACGTTTTGAAACTGTTGACGCATCTACTTGTAACGTTTTCCCGAGCTCTACTAACGTCTGACATGGATCTTCTTCAAGCAATGCCTCCAATTCTGTCTTCAAATTTTGTCGGTGCTCCAGAACGCTCTTTGTCTTCAAGGTCAAAATCATTACTTTTGAAGCGCCTAAACCAGTCTCTGCACGTTGTATTCGACAAAGCATTGTCACTATATGTCTCAACGAGAATTCTGTGTGCTTCTGCGGCAGGTTTTTTTCTGAATAAAGCAGCGCAATAAAATTCCCCGCAAAAACACTATATTTGGCACAAAAGTACATTTTCACAAAGGGAAAATAAATATGTAGTTGACACTGTAGTAAACACTATTTCTACTATAATTTGAGGTTACATATAGTACTACTTTGGTGATTCGTTACCGTACGAAATTCCATGCACAGAGTGCCGCAACGCCATCTTTCAAAAAACAGCAGCAACTTATTCAACGTCCCAATACAATATAAAAATATAAATATGCCACAATTCAATAAATCATTGTAAAGAAAAGTTACTACGCACAGTCGCACAGCCGCTGACTGTAAACGCGACGGTTGTAGGATCGATTTCTTCCCATGGGCACGAATCATTTTCGTTAACGCGCTCTGGTTGCGCGGCGTTGAATTCCGCCATTTAACATGCAACCTTTTGCAATTTTTCTTCCTTGCAGGGTTTCCAACGATCATGATAAATAAGATTAAAAAATATATATATTTATACCATAAGACCCTAAAATCCGCTCCTATATCAATATAAAGTTACTTTTATGTCCATTAATTAAATCTGTTTACAGCAAATTGGTGATTATTCTTAGGACATGCGGTCGTGTAATATAATATTAATAGTATGAAATCAATGGATCCCCAGAGTGGTTCCGCCTCTTTTATTATGACACTATAATATGTATGAGGGTTTACCACTGACCCCTCCTACAGTGTTGGTTATATGGGGACTTGAATAAAGTTTACCGTAAATAAACTTTATTATTGTTTACCATAAATATTGTCATTTATCTAAATTTCATATAAATATAAAAACTATATATTTTTTTAAATAAATTATTTTTTTACTTATAAATTTAATTCAAAAATGTTATGCAGTTTACAAATTACTAGTTTTATAATTTAATTGAAAAATGCATAATATATATTTTTTTTATTTTTACAAATCTAGTAGAGGTCATCGTGGCTCAGTGGTACAATAATTTCTCCTCTATTCTTCAGCTTACACAGAAAGCGGAACAGAGTGGCTTGTCACTAAGGTATCTCTGCCTACCTTTCTATATGGAGAAAACAGTAAAAAATAAAAAATATAACATTAAACTATATAAATAAAATAAAACATTATTAACAATTTCCAAATTACAGTATAGTAAATAGAAATAAAGTATTTTTTCATGTTAAAATAAATGTAACATAGATGTTCAAAAGTACCTGTAAAGTGAAACGTCTTAGCTCTATATTTGTAAGTCAAACTGCCTAACGGTTCGGACGTGGTAAGTGCTTCAGCAAACATTCGAGCCACCTAGTGTAAAGTTGAGTTTCGAAATTGAAACCGATTTCGAGATCCATTGAAAATATTCGACTATACATTCTTTCGTTTTTTCTTTTGTTTTTTTTTTGACTGAAATAATTATGGAAAATTGTATTTGTTTTGTTTTATTTAATAATTCATTTAAAAATAAAATATCTTTCTATAACTTGCTGTGCCTTTTTCAAGATGTTTTCATAACAAAAGAGGTCGTCGTGCTGCAATAGCACAGCGTTTGACGTAAGCGCGATGGTTGTGGGTTCGATGCCTATTTTGTGTGATTATGTTTGAATAATTTACATTACAAGACAAAGTGCAGAGTTTAATTCCATCACTTGAAATGCAATGTCTCAAAGATTGGGTGGACAGTGGGATACTGCGCTACTTCTGCTTACCCTAATATGCGGGAAAAAGCTCTTGAACAACATAGCATATTTTTTAACATAACAAAAGTTTTTGAATAATATATTATACTTAATCAGATAAATCTGTGAATTCACATTATTGCAAAATATGATCGTAAAATAAAATCTAACAAAATATAAAGTAATGTCAAAATATGTTTAGAAATATATTTTCCTAGCGTATTTTAAAAAGTATAATTTTTGAAATCTCTCTACCAACTTCCAGTCAAACTGCATTGAATAGCGAGCTTAACGCGAGATTTGCTTCTTATGTAACTGCCGGTATTGAAAGTAAGCTATTTGCAACGATCCACTCGCTTTTGCAGCTTATTCAAATAGGTCCTGGAATCATTTATATGTAAAATATTATTCCACAGCCACTTACCAGAAATATTATTGGCGTGAAATTGAATTTTATTTAAAAATACAGTGCTATGCTCCATTTGGATTGGTGCTAACTGTAGTATAGTTGTAGGCAGAGGGAACCTAGTGTTAAGACACTCCATTCCCCAATTTCCGCCGCGCTTTGCCTCGACACCAGAGCGAAGAAATGAAAATATAAATGTAAATAAAAAAATAGCTTCATACTGTATACCGCACACAGCAGGGTAGGCAGAGGGAACCTAGTGTTAAGACACTCTGTTCCCCACTTTCTGCCGAATTCTGTAGGCATTGCTTGTTGAGTGGCAGAACTCAACGCCGCGCTTAGCCTCGACACCAGAGCGAAAAAATGGAAATATAAATGTAAATAAATATATAAATGTAATAAATTTCCTCGAGTGGGAACCGAACCCACAACCAGTCGATTTTATAATCACACTTTGTGCCCCTGTACCACGATTGGCCTCTATCAACAACATCTATAATAATTATCAACAACATCTATAATTAGCCTTTGAAAATTAGAGGTCATGACACAGGAGTACAGGGGTATCGGGGAACAGTATCTTAACACAAGATTCCCTCTGCCTACAACTATGATGATACAGCATGAAACTAAAAAGAAAACTAACAACTACTTTACAGACTATTATTAGCTAACTATACCACAACAGGATTAGCAAACAATGGCTCTCAATATTAAGCTTTTCAAATTTGAAAATTTGATGATTATTTAACCAAAATCACAATTCAATAGAACCTATGGTACGTATTTGTGTTTGAAAGCTCATTCTATTGTTCTCTTTAAACCTATCATTACTATAACTGCAATAGACGTCTGTCTGTTATAATGTTACAGTCATTTAGATTCCGTATACAAGATACTCTCTGGCATACAAATTAAGTGAAGATATAATTTTAAATTTAATATGATATTTGTCAGATTTACAGAACAATTTGTAATGACACAGTGTTTGAATGGAATGCGACGGTTGTGGGTTCAATTCCCACAAGTAGGAGCTCAGGTAAAAAGCGGGTAGAGCTACATGCGGGATACAGCGTGAAACTAGATAACAAAATTAAAGCGATGGAACCTATATTAATGGTGTATCTACATATTTTGACTAAAGGAAACATGTATATCGTATACGAGTAATTAGATAAAATATTCCAGTAAAAGAGTGAAGTAACACTTGTACTGAAATATTATAATTAAAAGTAATAACAAAATATCTCATAAGAAGTATAATAAGAAGCAAATATGTTTTCGTCTCCAACTTATAAAGCAACCTATTTAACTTGTTGTGTAAAGTACGTTAATTAAGATTACGAATTTTAATTAAATATATTCATAATGTGTAATTTATACGTGTTTACTTACGATCTCTTTAATCTCTGCTAAGTATTTGGAAATTTGAATAAAATTTGATTTATATTCCGCCATCTTATTTGAGTAGTATCAAAGTTGAGCTTAAACTTAGCGAAAGTTGCTTAAATAAACATATTTAAAACTTTTCCTACTTGACCGTCCCAAAAGGATAGATTTCATGGAGAAAATTAAAAAAGTTAGTTCAAACAGGGTTCGTTCATATTTTGAAAATAAGTATTTACCTTTTATAAGTCACTTGAGTATATGTTCTGCTATAGCTAATGTTTTAAAGTTTCGTCTTTGGGGATTAAGAGAAAAGTAAAGTATTTCTAAAATATATTCTATTTTTGTTTTGTTTTAGTTATTATGTTAGTCTATTATAGGCTTTATTACAATAAAAAGAACGTACATTATTACAATTATAACTATTATTAATAATTTTCAATAAATTTAAATAACTATTTCATATATGTACCTTTGCGCCACGACAGCCCTATATATTATTTAATTGATTATATAATATCGCTTAGTTTTATAATTGTATAAGATATTCGTAAAAAAAATAAAAATCTAAATATTTTGTTGAAAAAAATACACTAACACGATATAAAAAATAAAAGAATCGTCTAGGTTAGAACCCATTTGTTTTGGCGCAACAGCACAGCGTGTTATAAATGCTTCTGTTGTGGGTTCAATTCTTACAATTTTCCCTCCCTTCAAGATTCCCTCTGCTTACAGCGCTAAAATCAGGCTACAGTCACGCTATTAGATTTACGTTTTTAAATGTGCATAAAGTTATGGTATAGACTATAGAGTACCAATAGACAAATATAACATCATCGTTGATAGAAAAAACGTCGTTCGGCAGAAAGTGGGGAACGGAGTGTCTTAACACTAGGTTCCCTCTGCCTACCCTGCTGTGTGCGGGATACAGCGTGAAGCTGATTTAATTTTTTTATCGTTGATAGATATGGTTTGTTCCAACAACCTATTGCACAATTATACCACAATTTATATACATGTAAGTATGAAAAATTTATATACAAATATTGTTCTCAAATAAAAATTATAGCGTAATCCAGACTGGAAACATTTTATTTTAACATAACATAAAATCAGTTTAACATTTAATGCTTTGAAGCACGCTTTCCACTACAATCGATTACAATCCCAAATTCCCTCGCATTAGAATACATAAAAAAGTACAACTTAAAATCAGTTTTAATATCAAAATAGGAAGGGAGTAATAATATATCATTATATTATTAACTTATCTTCTCACCCTTGACAATAATGGTTCTTGAAATATTTGATATCATTATTTTTGAATGGAAACCTTTCCAAATTTTACTGCTCCTTAGCATGCAATACTTTAATTCAATTCACAGAGCTACAGGTGGTGTCGAAGTTTACTTGTTCGTAGAAAACATATGCCGTTATTAAACGTGACTAGGATTTGATCTTTATTGTCCACAAGATCAACATCGATAGTCATAATATTATTATACTGCTACGTACTTATCTACGGCATTAAGTATGATGAGGTATTCGTTAAATTTGCGGAACCTTTTTTACAGTTACAAATTTGGTTCTCTCAGTCCTTTTTTTAATATTAACTTTGTTTAGTTCTAAATCAAGATTATTCAGAATCAGATTTGGATATTTCAAAATGATTTCGACATGATTAATTGAAAGGTGTAAGAAAGGTATGAAGGGCAAAGGCGCGCGTGTTTTTATAAAAATAGAGCCAATTTTGAAGGCTTCTTTTATATAAGATAAGACCAAATTGGTGTCTTCCATAGACATGTAAATATCTAAAATGAATATTCATATGAAAATGATGAGGCCCGGTAACCTGGAGTAAAAGGATGGCTGCATTTTTCGTCTAGTGGACAGTTATGAAAAATTTAATACATCCACTTTGTGGAGCTTCAAAGAACCTCGCCAAATAAACCTCTTAGCGAATAGTCGGAGATATAGCGAGATTTGCATAAGATGGCTGGATGGTCGTCTCGGGGATGAAGACCGTGTCTTGCATCTAAATAACGTCTTATATTTGTAAATATTGACTCTTGTCCGCACCCTTTTGGAAGGATTTGATCCTTAACATAGTTAGGACGAATAAATAAATATTAAGCTTGAGTGTATCATATAATGCAGCAGGAATGTATTATTTCGTTTTGGATATTTAAAATTTTTTTTCACCATCAAACGAATTCCTCACATTAGAAACATATTAAAATTGAAAAATCTAATATTACAATAATCTTGTCTCTTTACTAGAAATTGAACAACATATACTAAATGTTTCAAGCTTTTTTTAAAATGAAATTTTATTTAATTTTTGTCTTTCTTTTATAATTTAATTTATGTCTTTCTTTTATAATTTAATTTATGTCTTTCTTTTATATTAATAATCAACATAATTTTGTTATTAACTTTATGACAGCGCCGACTAAGTGCTCCTTGAAATCTTATTTTGTATTCAGTACCTGTCAGAGCAGTGGGATGTGATTCACACATGAGTAATTGGTTTCTCCGTCAAGTTTTGAAGTCAGAATTTTTAAGATATGTTGTATATGATAATTTAATTTTTTAAAAAATAATATACCTAACTTTTAAGAAAAATAAGAAAAATTTAAAAAACGACATGGATTTTTATGTATATATTTTTTAATGATTACAAAAAATAGCCTATAAAAAATTAAAAAATTAAATTGGCTTCACGCTGTATCCCGCACACAGTAGGGTAGGCAGAGGGAACCTAGTGTTAAGACACTCCGTTCCCCACGCCTATATTTTACTATATTATAGTTAAACACAAATCTTTATGCATTAATTAAGTTATTTTTGTACAAACACACAAGATATACCTCAAAAACCATATCAAAAATCGTCTCATCGCTTTTTAAATATGACCTGCACGCACATGAGTCATTAAAACAATTACTAAGACATGACAACAATGAATTCGTGATAAAATCGTAGGCCACAGTACAATAACGTACGAGGAACGTGAGGGCCGCGCCCAACTTTCGCATTCATTCCGTAGGACACATTCGTGATGTCACCTGAGAGGCATAAGTATCACTTACAAAGATACATTATAGCAATTATGGATAGCTATTTTTGGAATTATATATTGTTGGTATAGTCTATTTGTTAATAATAAAAACAAAATTGCGCTTTTTAATTTTCCAGTTTTAATATTTTAAACTAAAACTAAAGGCAACTAACTGTTTTAAAACATGTTTTGCATAAATTTAAATTATCAAAAAAAATATGCATACTGAAATTGAAGTTTAAAAAAATAATTGTAATTGTAATTATACAGTATTATTTTGAGGCTATCGTGGCGCAAGGCACAAGCATGTGACTGTAACATAGCGATAGTAGGTTCGATTTCGATCGAAGAATAACTCATTTCCCCGGGTGGGCCCGGGGAAATGAGTTATTCTTTATTAATATTTTTATTTGTTGCTGTTGTATTCGATACAAAAAGAGCGGCGTTGAGTTTCGCCACTCAAAATTTCGGCGAAAAATCGGCGGTAAGTATCTCAATACTAGGTTCCCTCTACCAACTCTGCTTTATGGGCATTCAGCGTAAAGTTGAAAAAAAAAATAACTTAAAAATTTCAAAAGCTCGTGACATTTAATTACCCCATTTAAGTCAAATACAGCATTACTTAACACATCCACCGACGACCGAACCAATTTTGTTATTAATTTAGTACAAACAAGATACTGTTAAAGTAAATTAGATCACAATTTACATTTTTAATTAAAAATAATAAGATATAATTAAAAATATTTTATATTAAAAAAATCAGTGTAAATTATACATTTCAAACGTTCAAAGTAATGTAGGTATTATATATGGGGCGTAATTATAAAAAGCATTTTGATTCTCATAATGAAACACAAAAAGGACTAACGATGATAATTTGATGCAATTTGATGGAGCTTTGTTACGTACCGGAAATATCAAATCATACTAATTAAAAGTGAAACAGCCTAATGATCGTTTGTTTTTGCCTATTGTCCGTGTACCCGATTGCTTTTGAAATATGTGTATTGGTTGATGACATAAGTATAGGGTAAATAGAAATGGATTATGGATTTATTTTAATGTAAATATTTAAAAATGTAAATAAATATTGACATTTTTTTAATCTTTTACAAAAACTTATATTGACTTAGAAATATTTGTTTATACATATACACACACTCAGACGCACGCTGTATCCCGCACACAACAGGGTAGCCAGAGGGAAACTAATGTTAAGACACTCCGTTCCCCACTTTCTGCCGAATTCTGGAGGCAATGCCTGTTGAGTAGCAGAATTCAATGCCGCGCTTTGCTTCGACAGTAGAGCGAAGAAATGGAAATATAAATTTAAATAAATATTTTATCTTCTCGAATGGGGATCGAACCCACAACCAGTCAGTTTTACAGTCACACTTTTGTCCCACTGCGCAACGACTGGTCCCAATTATTCTGATATTAAGCATTTAGCAAATATTATAGTAGTATTTGTTATATTGTTTCATATTTTTTGGCTTAAACAATTTTGTCACATTTTAAGCAGTACTTACGTGAAAGATAACAGATTTATCGCAAAAGAAAATGGTAAAACTCTTTATCCCTATTATTTCACTCAAATCTAAGAACTCAAAAATGCAAACAATCATTTCAATTGCAAGAACTTTAACAAAAACTTTAGAACCGCAACAGATCATGTCCAATGTCTAAGCAAAACCGCCGATTAGAGTGTCCCTCGTTTTTGTTGGTCAACTGTCATTAAGATGTAACGGAGTGTAAAATGTGACCAGTACTTTAGCTCCGACCACGCTCTTAGTATAATTATTTATAGGAACTTGATACGATTTAGCTTTTCTACTGCTATAAAAAAAATATTCAGGGTAAATTAAATTATATGTCTAAATTCAGAATTTTCAAATTATATTCGTACTTTTAAATCCTGTTTTAATAGAGGCCAGTCGTGGCGCAGTGGCACAAAGTGTGACTGTAAAACCGACTGGTTGTGGGTTCGATCCCCACTCGAGGAGATGAAATATTTATTTACATTTATATTTTCATTTCTTCGCTCTGGTGT